>JAUTXW010002889.1:7500-49635 GCA_030620095.1 Kuschelorhynchus macadamiae | reverse complement strand
CCCCCCCCCCTTTAGAAAAGTCTCAAATATTCCTCTAAAATTTATCAAACCACCTTTTTTGAGGGTTAATAAACAACATAAATATACTATTTGGTAAAGCATAGGTACTAAATTTCAATTGAGTAAGCTGCAAGACTCACTATTTTATGTTGTCATTAATTACTCCATGATGGTTTGCATTTTGGACTAAACTTTCAAGGGATATTTAGGGTAGTGTCGGAGTTCTCATATAGCAAGCATATACAAAAAATGAAAATAGCACAATAGCGTTACTTTTCAATTTTCATTTACTATAGATTTTCTTTAATGCATTTGAAATGCTTTAATTTATTTTCTAAAAATTTGGTTTTTAAAAATAAGTAATCGAAAAAGTAAATAAATACCATCATGAGGTTATCCCAACTAGGGAGAATCTGTTTTTATCAGGTGATTTCCGGTAATATAAATAATAATATAATATATTATAATGAATGTTAAAAATATTAAACATCTTGGCACAAATATCTATATCTATCTTGTCAATAAGTGAAATGTATAGCGGCGAAGGTGGATGGTGGGGGAAAAAGGGGGGTAAAGAGGGAGAAATACTGTAAAGATATTGTTTTTCATAATATGGTTTTTGTGGTTTTTAGGGACACGAAGTTCAATTTTGTATTCGTATTAATATTGGGCCATGTTTAATGCTGATTTTCTGTAAATATGAATAGATCCAATACATGTAAAGGTGGTGCATTTTTATATAATATTACTTGCCGCGAGCCTGGCAAACTTTTAAAAGCAGTGGACCCAAGTTTTTACCTAACTTCGCGTAAATAAAACTAAAATGTGTTGGAAAATGGGTGAAATCAAAATGTTTTGAAAAATAACCCGATTTCAAAAAAATAGTTGCATTAAAAAGTGATAAATTATATTTTATTACATATTTCTATGAAGTCGGTGATAAGCTGATAAAGAAAGGTATTAAATAAGCATTATACTCTTGGTATAGACATCAAAACACAAAGTGGGTCCATGTAACAAAATTTAGTTTTATCTTCATCTTTAGTAACAACAGTAATAAGAACTCACCCTGTTATTGGTTGTATTTTGTCATGGAAATGCTTGTTCTTTAATGACTAAGCTTATTGCTAATAATAAATATTGCCACATGAACCATTACATAAATATGTCTTTTGCAGGCACGTAGCCAGGATTTCAGTTCTAGGGGGATCCAACCCTGTCAAAAACAATTCAATGACAAAAAAATTATTAACAAGAATGCTTTTTTTTTCACTTGTTGCTAGTCCCCCTCAAAGTGCAACAAAATATGAAAATAAGTTGCAAAAAACTAGTTATTTACCAATATCTATTAAAACGTTGCAGGTAAAACAATTATAAAAATGTAAAAAATTATAGGTATATCTTGAGCAAATAGGACGTTGGCGACTTATGTTTTACCGTTTATAAATAAATTATACCAAACTTTTAAACTTTGTTTTATTTTTATAAACCACGTGTCCGGGTGAAAATTTATAAAGTGCAGCACCACTTTCATCCTCGTTATTTAAATTTTTATAATAAAAATTAAGTTTCAAATATAGTGTAAAATATTATACAGGGTGCTTCAGAGTCACCAAAAAGTTTCGATGATTTTATTTTTAAACATCTTGCAGTTTCATACATTTATTTACTTTTTTTATTATTGATTTCTTGATAAAAGTTGGTGGTTCAAAAAAAATATTTTTGATAGTAATAAACTTTTACTAACAATTTCAAAAACTAAAATTTTTCTGACGGTGGTTTAAAGGACCATAAAACATCGTAAATATAAACTGAGTAAATTTTTTTATATTATAGTTATGGAGATATTTAATGTCAACCAGCAAAGAAACATTTTTCTATTTAAATCTTTCCTTAGCTGTTACTTATATGACATAACTAATACTAAACCTTTATTTACGTTTTTTACGGCCGCGGCAGTCACAAAAATTTTAATTTTTGAAATACACTTTTTCGTATTTTTTGAATGCCCTGTATATCTGACTTAAAGTTGAATATTGTGAAAACTATTTTTTCGACAAACACACAAGTTTTATCAAGAAGAAAGTTTTTCGAGAAATTGATAATAAAAAAGTTTTCCATTTAGTGCAGCCTTTTCCACGACATAATATCAAAATTAATTGTTTTCAAGTTATTATTAAAATTCTCACTTTTGCAATGTGAAGTCGTTCCTGTTCATCTTAGAACAAAAAAACTGCCGTATCCACAATACTAATATTTGGGCTCAAAAAAATATAGCAAATAATACATTATCTCAAAAATAGCTACGCCACTGGTAAGCCTCGCGAAGATATCTGACAGCGTTGCAATTTTCGCCGCAAACTATTCTTTATGCGATCAGTCCGTCTTTTTTCCACTCATACACAACAACAAATTGATGTTTGATTCTATTTATTTCATTTTTATGAATGCAATGCGGGGTCTATTTCTTTTTGACGTCATTATTCATTAGAAACATGAATTTCATGTGTAACTTTTGGTTAACAGCTATATTGTATTATAATGACTACGGAAACCCAGAAAGCAAATAAATTTTTTACAGGTGTTTCACAAATCATATCTCTCGGAGAAAGGGAGACAAAAATGGTGTGTCTGGAATTGCCAAGAATAATTAAAATCAACCTCTCACACACAACTTAGGCTTTAGTCAGTTATTATATGCACGATAAAGTGAACAATTCTTAGAAAAATCAGAGAAAGCATGGATTTTCTATTATGGCGTAAAAAACCCAAAGACTAGTCAAAACAAGTTGTACAATAATTAAAACAGTATTTACCTACATGGTTACAAAGAGAATAGGATAATTGCGATTATAGTAAGAAAAGGTGCAATTATGTGCAATGACTGTTATTTATCATTTAAATTGATTGGAACCGTATAAAAACCCTTTTGTGTATCATTAAAACGTATAATATTAATATTATTAATTACTTTTAACTAGCCTATATCTATTCTAATTAATTTTATTAAACTAGCATTGTGCGTCAATTAAAATTATATTTTATTTTGTTTATATTTTTGGGTATTTTCCCGTTCCTTATAATAATAATATTAATGTTTATTTTCCAAAAAAGAAATGCAAAAATGCATCATGCGATCATTCTTAACAACAATGCAAATAAACATAATAATCAATGAAGCAAAGAAATGCTCTTGGGTGATATTAAGTTTTTACAATTATACATACAGGGTGATTCATGAGGAAATGTCAATACTTCAGGTACATATTCAGGACCAAAAAATAAACATAAAAGTCTATATAAATAAGTGTCTGCAAGGCCTTAGTTCTCGAGATACAGGGTGTTAAAGTTTTTATTTAATTTTCCTATTTTTTAAATAAAATCTATGATAATGTAAATAATGGAGTGAAAATTGATATACGGCGGTTTTTTGGTATGACAAATTCGAATCTAATATTAGTATTGCTCTTACTTGTAGGGGGCGTCACCTACATGTCTTTCTAGTTCTTCGAACAATCACAACTTTTTGGTACAGTCTTGTATTACATTTTTGAAATTATTCCCTTGCCATTTCTACGTCAAAAAGGTATACCTGTTAAAAGTGGATACGAGCAACCATTTTCGAGATATTTGGATTTAAAACAGTTTCGGCGCATGTGATTTTTTATCAAATTCACATAAAGTATGCATGTATTGTAAAAAAATAGAAGTGTGCCTTGCCTGACAGAACAACTGCTGGTTGGTGTTCTCATCGTTTTTCCTGTTACTTAGCAATAGTAATGTCAGTTAATAATAAGATCAAATTTTGTCACTGTCAATTTCTGTTCATAACTTTTATTATCTGACAATAATCATTTAAGAAACTTTAGATCTAAATACGTCATTATGCCTGTGATATTCTCGCATCGTGAATATGCAGATATGATATTCGTCTATGGCTTCTGCAATGGGGTCGCAATTCAAGCAGTCGCGGAGTACCAGCGTCGTTTTCCAGATAGAAGGGTGCCAGATAGAAGAGTTTTTCAACAAGTTTTCACTACTGCTGGAGAATCTGGGATGTTTCCAAGTGCGAAAATTGTATCTGAAAGGGAATCGGGACCCAACGTTGAAGTAGAAGAGGCTATACTCAATGTCGTCGAAAATGATCCAAGCATAAGCACTAGGCGGATTGCAGATACTTATCAAATTACACAATCGTCTGCTTGGAGAAATCTTCACATTAATTGTTTATACCCATTTCATTTACAACGGGTTCATCATTTGCAGGAAGGTGATTTTGAGTTGAGAATGCAATTCTGTAACTGGATTAATGAAGATCGAAGGTTGTATAGGTATGTTTTGTTCACTGATGAAGCACAGTTCACGCGTGATGGTATAAATAATCTTCACAATGAACACCGGTGGTCCTATGAAAATCCTCACGCTACAGTAGAACATAATTTCCAACATAAATTTAGCATTAATGTGTGGTGTGGAATATTAAATGGTCATTTAATTGGTCCACTTATAATCGACGGTAGTCTCACAGGAGAAAAATATTTAAACTTTCTTGAAAATCACTTGCGAAATCTATTAGAAGATACCCTTAATGTAAGACAAAACGTGTATTTGCAGCATGATGGAGCCCCTGCACACTACAGTTTACTTGTAACAGATTTTTTAAACCAAAACTTTCCAAACCGATGGATTGGTCGGGGAGGTCCGTTTAATTGGTCACCTAGATCGCCCCAAAGACATGTAGGTGCCGCCCCCTACAAGTAAGAGCAACACTAATATTAGATTCGAATTTGTCATACTAAAAAAACCCCGTATATCAATTTTCACTCCATTATTTACATTATCATAGATTTTATTTAAAAAATAGGAAAATTAAATAAAAACTTTAACACCCTGTATCTCGAGAACTAAGGCCTTGCGGACACTTATTTATATAGACTTTTACGTTAATTTTTAGGTCCTGAATATGTATCTGAAGTATTGACATTTCCTCATGAATCACCCTGTATATACAGGGAGTCAATTAAGTACTTGTACAAACTTTGAGGGGTGATTCTTTGAGTAATTTTAAGATTAAAAGTTCATATGAACATGGGTCTGAAACGGCTTTGTTTCTGAGATACAGAGCGTCCTAAAAAACAATTTTATTTGGTTTTTTGCTTATATTTTTGTTAAAGAACATGACAATTGGACAAAATTTGGGATTCTGGGTACATTGATGACGAGAAATTCAAATATTAGCTTAGTTTTTTATTTAATGTTAGAGGGCGCCACATACAGTGTTGTTCCTGAATTTAATTAACCATAATTTTTTTGTGAAGCCTTTTATGTCATTTTTGACTAGGCAGACCTATTCTCCATTCAATTTTACATAAAAAAGTTCCTCTTAGTATTTGTCGCTAAAAGCAACCGTTTTGGATAAAAAAGGGTTTGAAATTAAATCTGCGTTGATATTTTTTAAATTGAACCATTTCCGAGATTTTGAAAAATAAGCGAAAATATACTTTTTCAAAATCATGTGCTATGTTACTCTATCACATTAACATATCACAATTACCAAATTAGTGAAAATTGGATAAAAATAATAAAATCGTAAAAATGTGCTGCATCTTTCCTCTACAGCCGCAGTACACAAGAAAATAGTATAGGTGAATCCATAGCAGGCCTTGGAAAACAATTGAGAGGTTTCCATGGTTGCAGAATCAGTCATGGCAGTTGATTTAGAATAAAACAAGTAGTTTTTTATCGTTTGGCATTATAAGTAATAATTAATTTTGTCCAAAATGTACCAATATACCAACGCAGAAATGGCAGACATTCATTTTACTTATGGAATGGCTCGCGGTAATGCACAAGCTGCAAGACGAATGTATCAGGCGCGATTTCCTCAACGAATGGTGCCACACGTCCAAACTTTTATTAATATTCACGCGAGACTTTGTGAAACTGGCAGCTTTAAAAGGACAACAGATGTTCCAGGAATGCCTGCAATAGTTCGAACAGTTGAGATTAAAGAAGTTGTGTTAAACAGAATTAAAGAAGACCCGCAAACTAGTACACGGAAAATAGCTCTTGAATTGAATATTACACACACACTTGTTTCGTAAATTTTAAGGTCCCAACCACTTTATCCTTATCATATGCAACGTGTGCAGGCTCTATTACCTAGACTTCCTCTTCTCCTCAGACTCGATTTTTGTGTTTGGTTGCGTAATAGATTAGTATGAACCCCGGATTTCTTAAACCATGTGCTTTTCACAGATGAAATTGAATGAAATTCCATAATTAACTTTCATAACAACCATATCTGGGCTGAGGATAAACCGAATGCTATCAGAGAAAATCATTTTCAGGTGCTATTTTCTCTCAATATTTGGGTAGGAATTATCGGTGATCACATTATTGGACCTCGAAGGTTTTTGGAGCACGAACTTCCCAACCATTTAGAAGAAGTTGATTTAGAAACCAGAGACAGGATGTGGTTAATGCAATTTCTAGACGAGAATTACCCTAACCGTTGGATAGGAAGAGCTGGACCCCAAGCCTGGCCTCCCAGATCACCAGATTTGAATCCTTTGGATTATTTTCTGTGGGGTCACATGAAGTCTTTGGTTTATAAAAGTCTTCTAAAAAATGAACAAGATCTAAGAAATAGGATATTTGAATCTTGTGCCATTATTAATCAGACGTCAGGTATATTTGAAAGAGTTCGGCAATCAATGTTGAGGCGACTTATTGCATGTGTTGAAGTAGGCGGTGTTCATTTTCAACAATTATTGTAAAATAATGTTATTAACTAGTTTAGTTTTAGTCTCGCAAATGATTTAAGTTTTTTACCTGATAATACAATCAATAAAAGATATATTTTTCCTGCTTATTTTTCGAAATCTCGAAAATGATCCAATTTTAAAAATTTTAACGCAGATTTAACTTCAAACCCTTTTTTTATCCAAAATGGCTGCTTTTAGCGACAAATACTAAAAGCACCTTTTTTATGTAAAATTAAATGGAGAATAGGTCTGCCTAGTCAAAAATCACATAAAAGGCTTCACAAAAAAGTTATGGTTAATTAAATGTAGGAACAACACTGTATGTGGCGCTCTCTAACATTAAATAAAAAATTAAGTTATTATTTGAATTTCTCGTCATCAATATACCCAGAAAAAAAAAACAAATAAAATTGTTTTTTTTTGACGCCCTGTATCTTAGAAACAAAGCCGTTTCAGACCCACGTTCATATGAACTTTTCATCCTAAAATTAGTCAAAGAATCACCGCTTAAAGTTTGTACATGTTAAGTACATTGACACCCTGTATACATGGTGGTTTTTTAGTGCGAGAAAGTTCAATATCTCTGTTGTTATGGGAAATAGAAGTAACTTTTTCATACGAAAGTTGTAAGGCTTGTCGAGGTATACATGCTTAATATTTTCGTGTATAGAGGGTGTTCTATAAAACCGTGACAACAAAAAGTGTATTTTTTTAAATAGAAATCGATATCTTTAAGAGCAGAACTGAAATCAGCATAAAATACTGTGTACAACACGCTATTTTAATTTGACCACCGTTGCGGCGTTGCCAAGCTATTCAAATTTCTTTAGAAAATTTAGAAAAAACATGGTATGGTCGAATGCGGTCTTATCGTGCTGGTCCAAAGGTCACCAACATTATGAATCAAATCAGAAAACACAGTGAATACCAAAATGTTGTGTGATTCTTTTATCGAGCTATTAAATCTCGATGGGCTATTTACAAATACACAGGGAGAAAGAAAATAGTTTTTTTATTATATTACGCAATATTATTAGGATAGCCACTTAATATTATTTTATATATTAAATACCAAGGGACTTAATAAAGTCGGAAGGCGGTTCGAATCAGTGGAACAATCAGTTGTTTGTACAGCCCCTTAATGAAAGTGAGATTTTTTTATCATTCACTAAAAATTATGAGCCCCGCTTGAGCTAAAAATCTAACCTCTTATACAGTGTCACTTATTTAAATGAGGGCCACCCTTGTGCAAGGAAAACTTGTTTTTTTTTTGTATTGTGATAACAAAAAAATTTTATTTTACGAAAATATTATACGCTTTTGTTAAAAAAACAAAATAATTAGTTATTACTTCCCTCGTGAGATTTTTTCAGATCTTTACGTTTAAGGGTCCCTAGATGCCGGAAAACATGTTTTCTCAATTCCGTCTGTCTGTAGGTACGTCTGTCCGTCAGTCTGTCTGTTCGCGGCGTGGCTAAAAAACTACTTATTCGATTTCTTCAAATTTTAGTCTAAAATTAAGGGCCATACATGCGAAAAATACAGGCTATATATACATATATATATATATATATATATATATATATATATATATATATATATATATATATATATATATATATATATATATATATATATATATATATATAGCCTGTATTTTTCGTGTATTTTTAGCCCCGAGTTTCTGGCAATGCGCTTTTACCGATTTCTATATATAAAATTTTGTCTTATAATTATTAATAAAAAAATTATTGCCTACAAAATTAAATCGGTATAAGGAATGTACAGAAACTTGTGCATGAAAAAAAAACATAATTTACTTCCGAAGAAGATTAAGAAATGTACCCGAAAAAATCCAAAGGCAAAAGACTTAAGTTATAATGCAAAAATGGATATTCATAATTCAATTTATGATTTCTACACGTCAAAGACTAATATAATCCTTCAGAAACTTTTTAATATTATAGACTAAAAAATATCATCATCACTTATAAAGTCCTCATCTTCTGAGTCGTCCTCAAATGGTGCAGTGACCATTGGTGCTATTTCGACATCTAGAACTCGTTCTCGATTCCACCAATCCCATATTAATTTCTCCATATGTTCCATAGATTTCTTCCAATACTCCGGCCATCGTTAGCGTGTTTTTCGTAATATGATTTTGCCCCAGCCCATATTAATTCTATTGCATTAAACTGGCAATGGTATGGCGGCAGTCGCAAAATCTCATGTTCATTTTCCCGTAATATTTCATCTACGGCATATATTGTTGGTTTTTTAATAGATTTTGCCATTAAAAGAAGTTCTAGTTTCAGTATATTGGGTAAAGGATTTTGTTTTTGTTTTATTAGTCAGTCATAGTTGTTTATTTAAGACTCTTGAATGATAAGATGCATCGTAAGTCCTAACACTGGAACCTGTGGTGGACGATAGTTCAGAATACAAGAGTTCTAACCACACTACACCACAACTTGTTACGTAAACTGACGGGGTTATATCATCTGCTGATGATGCTAACTTGGTTAGCGAAACGCGCGTCCAGAACGTAACAAGTTGTTGTGTAGTGTGGTTAGAACTTTTGTATTTTGATAAGATGCATTGTCCAGAGTGATTAAAGATGGAGCATCTAAATTTGGAATCAGTTGTTGTTGAAGAACCGTTTTCCCGTCCCACATCCCTTTTTTCTCTTGACACTTTTTACAGACTCGTCCTGCCAAGATTTCGAACCACTTCTATTAGAAAATATCCAAGTTTCGTTTAAAAATACCACTTTTCTAAATTTTGAATTAACATTTTCCGGGTATTTCTTTAAAATCTGGATGCGCTGACTTCCTATATGTGGCAACTCGCATAAAAATCTTCGATTACAGTCCTTTTTATATCGATAACCCAACAATTTTATTAATTTTGACACCGATTTTAGTTCAATTTCCAATATGCCTCAATTTTTTAAAGCTTCTCTTAAAACTTGAAGGGTTATATTAGTTTGATGTGTATAAATCGTAAATTGCATTACGAACATCCATTTTTACATTGTCACTTAAGTCTTCTGTCTTTGGATTTTTTCGTGTACATTTCTTAATCTACTTCGATAGTAAATTAAGGTTTTTTTTCATGCACAATTATCTGCACAGTCCTTATACGGATTCCCAGAGCTTTTGCTACTGTCTCCTGGATATTGGTCGGTGAATTTTCATTTTCGTGGTATTTTATTAGATTTAATACCATTTTTTTTCGCTTGTGGATGCAAAAAACCCGAAAATTGTTTTCTATTACTCATTTTGTCACTGACTTTGAAGTGACATCGCTCAAAGATTTTTTTGGAACTGCTGGTATTTATATGTTTATCCTCTATTTCATATGAACATATCATAGGTCTATCTAATTCATCTTCTGGACTTTATGCGGAGGATATGATTACACGTAATAAAAGAAAAACAAACTGAAAAAGTTTGTCGTTGATAAATCGTATGACCCGCACGATAACACTGCTTTTGACTATAGTCAAAATTTCGTTAAAAAATTACCTGTTTAAATTTGCTAATAATATTCTAAGTTCCTTTAAACATTATGGATGACGGAATAATTGTGTAATAGAAATTTGGCCACAACTTATACAAGGTATTTTTTACGACGGTCGCAACATAGAAACTTGTTTTGTATTAAAACTCCATTTTTTTTTTAAATAAAACGCCCTATATATGAATAGGCCATCTTGTATGGCATATCATGCTCTCAAATTTGCAATGACGATCATTTTCCTAAAATGAGTCGTTTTGGCAATATATTAGTTTTTCTGGAAAATGCCTAGATAATATCGGTGACTTTTGATTTTTATTCGTATAGAGTCATGATTTGGACAAAAGAATACTCGCTGCTCATCAAAAATAGGTTTATTATCACATTTATTGTTTCGGTTTATAATTATTGCTATTATTATTACTATTTTACCTTTAATAAAACATATAACGTAGAAAAAAATTGTCAGAATATCGTCAAGGCGATATGAAAAAAGTAAATACAACAAAACAAATGTTGTGTTAAAAAATGTCAACGTTATAACAAAATGTATAACGTTATAACAAATGGTCAAAGTAGTTACCATTAACATCCAGGCACAAATGATGTACTAACTTCACTCGACGTAATGTTTCCAAAAACTTCGGTAATACGTTTCTTCATATCTTCTTTCGTCGTTGGGGCCTTTTTGTATACTTCTTCTTTCACATATTCCCATAAAAACATTTTTGTTATATCCGGAGAGCGAGGTGGCCATCCATGTAAACTCTCTCTTCAAATCCATTTGTTAAGAAATTCACGGTTTAAGTGGTCATGAATAGCCGCAGTGTGGTGAACTGGAGCTCCATCGTGTAAATACCACGTGATATTTTTAATATTAGCAGGTAAATCGTTTAACAAGCGCGGTAACTCATTTTGTAAAAACTGTAGATACACTGCACCTGTCAGTATTTCTTCGAACAAATCTGTGGAAAAAATGCAAAAGGGGATAAGACAACTTATCCCATAACTGTTTTTATTGCACCATCAAGCTCCTAGATGCCATAGGCATCCTTTCCAGCAAAAAAAATGATAAGTATACTTATAAAAACTGCATGGAAAATACATCATTCAAAAGCGATAAGTATACTTATCCCTTACATTTTTAAGATTTTTAAACAAACTTAAATTATTAAATTAGCCAAAAGGGAATAAGTCGACTTAACTAAGCCCGAATTCAAAAATAATATTTTAGCGTAATGGCATAAAGGGATATGTTGACTTATCCCCTTTTGCCTTATACTAATTTAAAAGTGTGTTTACACGGACAAAAGGATAAATGCACTTATCACTTCTGGTATTCTTAGTTTAACTGCAAAAACGTAAAAGCGAGTATTTTAAAAATGTCGGGTGGCAAAAATAATGGTTTTAATAAACAATCCCGTGGATATAGAATATTAGCTGAATGTATTAATATCGGCAGTGATACTACAAATAACGGTAAGTGAAATATCCATATATTCTATTCATATTATTTTTTATTTTAATTCTTCATATAATAAACGCGGGTTTCATAACCTCAAATAATAGGTTATTATTTAAATATGTTTTGTTTGATGTATGCTTAAAATCAGTGCCGGTTTAAGGAATTTTGCCGCCAGGTGCTACTGCCATCCTACTGAAGACCTTTCTGTTACTTACGAATACTTCAGAACCATTTTTAATGAATGTTTCAATATAAGTTTTGACAGTCCATGTTCCGATAAGTGTTCCGTCTGTTGCAACTTTGAAAATAAAATTAGGCTAGAGAAGGACAAGAATAAAAGAGATACACTTAAATTCAACATGAAACACCACAAGAAGCGTGCAGATGCTTTCTACGACAAGCTTCGTCAAGAGGTTGAAAATACATTAACGTTATGTTACGATTGTCAAAAAAATTTGGTCCTCCCAAAAGTTCCAGATCAGGCAGCGTATTATTCTCGCCAGTTATATTTATATAACTTCACAATCTGTCAAGGTTCATCACTGTCCTCCCATAACAAGGAAAACACATTAAGCTATGTGTGGACCGAGAACGAATTTGCAAAAGGCTGCAACCGAATTGCATCAGCCTTACACCACAGACTGTGCAACTCAAACTTAAATGATCTGTCGCTCATAAGATTGTTCTCCAATGGATGTGGAGGACAAAACCAAAACAGGTCTTTGTTAGGAATGTTGTGCTCTTGGTTATTATTTGAAGCCCCTAAAAATATCGAAAGAATTGAGATTTGGTTTTCTATTGTCCGCCATTCATTTCTTCCAGCAGATCGGGTATTTGGTACATTGGAAAGAGAATTTAAGGCACGCAGTGTCATCGAAGGCCCCAAAGACTACATTGATGTAATAAGCAAATATTCGGAAGTCACATACTTAGGACAAAATGATTGTCCTGTAAAGAACTGGAAATCGTACTCCGAAAATACAATTAAGCAGCCAGGACAATGGCACTTTAAATTTCAACAAGCAAAGAAAGTCTTCATCACCCGAAGTAAATCAGGCAAGACTGCATTAGTACAAGGAGATCCATTCTATAATATTGATTGCTGTGAGCCTAAAACTATATGCAAGAGAGGAAAAAACTTTCAAAATAACAACCATGTCGAAGTTGGTGAAAGAGGAGTTGATGTTAAACCAGCGAAGCTTTCCGACGTTAAAAAACTGATCATTCTACAATTTGGTGACAACTGGAAGGAGAAAGAAAAGTTGCAGTTCTATAACGACATATTTTCTGGTACGGAGGAAACTGATACAGCCTCTATATCTGACAATAATGATGTGGACAATGACAGCACCATTAATAGTGACTTTCAACTCCCCGAAGATGACGCCGAGTTCCAGACTTAAACATCAATATTTTTAGAATAAGATTTGATTTTATTTTTAGAGACTTTATTTTATTTTCTACTTGTTTTATTAAACTTAATAGTTCTTCACTTTATGGAGTATTTATTTCTTTAATCGTGTTTTTAATATTTTTTGCGGTATCATCACTTCCCTCCTACTTCGGGATCTCAACATGCCCGAAGTAATAGAAAATAGCGGGTTTTGCTACTTATTAAAAATCCTGCTATAACCATAATACTTTTGCAAAACACGCTATTTAAAAAAAAATAAACATAAATAACTAAATTCCGGTATTTAAGAGATTATGCGCATCTATCTCAATGATTTGTAATAATTATTTCCAATTTTTTCAATAATTAAAACATTTTCTACAACAAATGTTTAATTAGTTATACGTTTTTCTTTCATAGCCTAAAATTTGTTATGGAGCGTATAGCGGATTTTGCGTATGGGCTACTCATTTAATCTAAAAGTATAAGTACGGTTATCCAAATTATTTAGCTTTTGAAATTTGTTTTTGTACTATTGTTCACAAACAAAAAGGTATATGTCTACTTATCACCTTTTGCCATTTTCATGATGATTATTTTTTAAAGGAAAAAGGGATAAGTATTCTTTTTTTTAATTATTGAAAAACAAATGTATATACCTGTTTCTTTTTCTAGTAAAACATTTTCTAGCATTAA
This sequence comes from Kuschelorhynchus macadamiae, assembly GCA_030620095.1. Taxonomy (NCBI): domain Eukaryota; kingdom Metazoa; phylum Arthropoda; class Insecta; order Coleoptera; family Curculionidae; genus Kuschelorhynchus; species Kuschelorhynchus macadamiae. The sequence goes on along the minus strand of JAUTXW010002889.1, from coordinate 35,795 downwards.
ATATAATGTAGTAACCTTTTAAATAATGTTTAATAAAAAGTTGATTCCTTAAAAACTAGTTTTTTGGCTCTCATGAAAAAAGTAGTTTTTGGACTTATCCCCTTTTGCATTTTTTCCACAGAAATAAGGGACAATAACATAATTTCCCTCTATTCCACCCCACACATTCGAAGATCATCTAGTTTGGCTTGCAGTTCTAATAATATGTAGATTAGTGGATGCATTCTTTATTAAAGAAATACCTGTCTTGGTGAATTTTTTGTTGCGCACATTGACGGAATTGAACTCTTTTAACGTGCTCTTCGGGGTAGAGTTCTTGTAGAAGTTAAACATAATAGGGATGCATTTTATTCTTAACCAAAATTTTCTGAACGATTTCAGTTTCATGAAATTTGACTTTGAGAAATATGGGTATTCTCCGTAACTTAAAGCAATATCGTTAACTGGTTTTCCTCATTATTTACCGTTATCGACCTTTCATTTTTTACATCGCTCTCGCTGGCCTAACAAAAGGATCTAATAATTTCTCAATGCTAGCTTGTTTGGCTGTGGTCTTTCGGGGAAAGCTTCGTGATATAGTCTCTGTGGAAGTAAACAGTTTCTGTTACCAGCACCTAATACAAGAGAAATTGAGAAATTCATTGCAACTTTTTAACACATGTACTTTCTTAAAACTTGTCAGGAATAAACTATGAATAAACAAATCAAAATGTACGAAATTATTTCTGACATGACATCTGATAATTTGACATTATTAAGTCATGGCCACCTTTTTAAAAGCGGCAGATAGAGTCAGACTTTAGCACTACACTTGACGCATTATTAGCATTTGCGAAATAAAGAAAGAATTTTTAAATTTCCTTCTTCGATAAATTGCATTTTAAATTTTACTAATTTTGTTTTTCGTAAAATCAATCAAATATTTTTCTTAAGAATAAAAGAAAGTGTTTGGTTTTTGTTGGTGATTGCGATTTAAGTATGGCCGCATATCTGTCAAATTGTCATATGTGGTATTATGTACAGGGTGTCCGGATTTGGTTGCAAAAGCAGGGTATCTCGCTTATTTTTAAAGATAGAACCTTGCGGTTTTCACGAACCTGAGCTAATTTTTTGTGAAACTCGTGAAGCCCTAAACAAAATTTTCATAGCCTTCTTCGTTTATGAGATACAGGGCGAAATAGAAAATTTTTCATTTTGGGACCCCCCTCGTATCTCGGTTATCCTTTAACTTAACGCAAAGTGGCGTAGTCATATTTTTCATTTGAGTTGTTATTTTTTAGATATGATCCAAAGTTGTGTTTTTTTAAAAGGGACACCCTGTATATTTGTTTAGAAATTGATTTGTCTTTTTAAAAGTCTCTCAAAAAAATATTATAGTATGGGTCTATTTTAATAAACAACAACAAAAATCCTAATTTTTATAATTATCCCAAATTTTGCAGTAGGCCATGCAAAACAATGCTGCCTTTTATTTAAAGTCGTTAACAATATCTACATCCTAACAATAAATCAAAATAAATATGTAATTAAATCTATTTATCAAAATATGTATTGATAATTTCGCACCAAAAAAGTACCACCTACCTAGATTTATGTAACACAAGAACAAAACAGTAATAAATTATTATGTAACAAGCCTTTCAGCAAAAATCAACTGTCGTATAAGAACTACAGTAACAAAGGAAATCAAAAGAACTGTTCAAACTGATTTCCATTTTGTTCTATGCATGCTTCACATAATTTTCGTATTCGTTTTAGGGAATTAAGCAAAATAACGGGACGATTTTGTAAATAGCGAAAATTTTCTCTTATTGCATTTCCTAAATCTTGTACATTATCATAGTGGTCTTTGTAAATTCTATTTTCCAGATATCCCCATAGAAAGAAATCTAAAATCGACAAATCTGGGGACCTAGGGGGCCATCTTATAGGTCCATTTGTTCCGATCCATGGATTGGTAAAATTATTGTCCAGAAATAATCTCGTCATTCCAGAATTGTGTGCAGGAGCGCCGTCCTGATGAAAATAAATTTCGTTAATTTGCTCTAGAGGAACATCGTCAAGTAATTCAGATATAGCTGCCTCTAAAATTTCTATATAGCGATTGGCTGTTAGATTTCCCTCAAATATATAAAATTTTATGTGTTCCTAATATGAAGCAGGACACCTTTAGACCAAACCTGCCCTGCTGTCTTCTGTAAAATATTTGGTGTTGATTTTCCTGGGAACAGAATCTACTATTGTGCCTAATGAGTATACCAGAATTACTGAAATGTGCTTCGTCTGACCATATAACCTTCCTTTCAAAATCTCTAACCGTATCGCATCTTTCTCGAAACCAATTGCAGAAGACTACCCGACGCTCTGCATTCCCTGGCTGTAAGTGCTGCACGAGCCTAAATTTGTATGGGTGGTATTTGTGCTTTTTTAGAATTTCTTGAACTCTAGTTTTTGGAATCCCTATGCTCTTTTCACTGGCCCTACAAGAGTTTGCTGCATTGGCCAAAACCGTAATTTCCTCAGCCTCTCGATTTTCTTTATTATATGTTTTCGTACGAGGTTTGATAAATGATCCGTGATTAAGTAAATTCTTTTTTATCCGATAAAAAGTGAATATATTAGGTTGCCTCCTTTCTGGATATCTAAATAAAAATTAATCAATAGTATTTCAACATACCTAAAAATTTACTATTCACCTGTTAAAATACATCTCAGAAGCCGCTTCAACATTTTCATTACTTAATATAAAACAAGCTAACATATCGTACTTTTCATAATGTTCGAAAGTTTGTTTTTCTTCTATAATGATACAAATATATTTTTACACAATAAATAAATACAAAAAACTAGCGCTATATTTTATATACGCGTACAAAATTGGGAAATGTCATTTGCTTCCAAGAAAACAAAAGAAAACGGCATCGTTTTGCATGGCCTACTGCAAAATTTGGGATGATAATTATAAAAATTAGGATTTTTGTGGTTGGTTATTAGAATGGACCTATACTATTATATATTTTTGAGAAGCTTTTAAAAGGACAAATCAATTTCTGGACAAATATACAGGGTGTCCTATTTAAAAAAACACAACTTTGGGTCATATCTAAAAAATAACAACTCAAATGAAAAATATGACTACGCCACTGGATCCAGCGTAAAAAACTGCATAAGCAGCAATTTTTTCCTTTGCGTTAAGTTAAAGGATAACCGAGATACGATAGGGGTGCCAAAATGCAAAATTTTCTATTTCGCCCTGTATCTCATAAACGAAGAAAGCTATAAAAATTTTGTTTACGGCTTCATGAGTTTCACAAAAAATTAGCTCAGGTTCGTGAAAACCGCAAGGTTCTATCTTTAAAAATAAGCGAGATACCCTGCTTTTGCAACCAAATCCGGACACCCTGTACTATATTTAAACTATCATATTAATCGTAAAACAGAGATTGCCACGGCTACGACAAATGAATGTGACTAGTAAAATACTATATAAAGTACAGGTGTGAAATTTTCACTCAGGTTCGAACTCAAATTAACTCTTCAAAAAATGACAGGGTCTTATATAACACCCTGTATAAGTCGGTTGCGATGGAGTCCTGATGCGGTCCTTATCGGGCTGCATATTCTAGCAATTGGACAACCAAATGCCGAAAACCGTAACTCAAAATTATCATCCGTATTTAAAATATTTCACTTTGAATTTCCAGTAAAAATTTATTTGGTGCAAGTTCCAGCAGTGTATATTCAGCCACTGGTCATTTTCAATACCTCTGAATTGATTGTAATTTATAAATGATCTGTATTTCTGTTCGCTATTTTCTGTAAAAATTTTACTATATTTAATTGATGATTTGTAATGTCGTAATTAAACACCTATGAATCCTACGAATTGCTCTGGATACTCTGCACCCAAACTGTGGCGGCTTGTCATAAGGGGCGAAAGGGCCGTGGCACTACCACCAAATATGCAGACCACTGAAAATATATTTTTTTAAATAGTTTTAATTTCAATAATTTTCGGATCAAATGAGTAAACAATAATGCATAAATATATTCTTATTATGTAGTTTCGTCCCGACGAAAAAAAATACGCGTTGTACCTATTATTCCTACCTAGAACAACAGATAAACTCTCCGTTTGCTGCCGAGGTCGGCTGTCCGACTGTCCGAGCACATCGCTAAACGGCCCTGCTGGAATATATTGGAAAAGATTACGCGAGGTCACACTGTGCATGCAAAAATCACTGTGAAAATTCGTATAAACGGGGCCGCCTGATTGAGCGGCTCGGTAAGGTTTTGCATATTTTATTTTAGTGAGATGTTGGCGTTTCGCGTAATTGCATCGCGGCGGGTCGGTACGCATAAGTTGAACATTTTGCGAGTAAAGAAATCATGGTTCTTGGGATTAGACCGTGTCAAATTGGAGCTACTATCCGACGTGTCGCCTTCGATTGCACGAGGCATACTCCTTCTGTTTGGAAAGGTACAAGATCTTTCGGGGATCGCAAGCATTGTCCAATCTTCTTATGTGTATTGAAGATTGTACGTATGTGGGACTGCCGAAGTAATAGTCCTATTTTGTCTGTAGTGCCATGTATGTAGGGAAGAACAAGACTACCTAATGGTGGCTCTTTATCATTCTCCTTTGGCGGAGTTGGTTTACTATGTCTTTTAATTGAACGCGTAATATCTTCAGTGCAATAGCCAATCACAAATCGAAATAGCTCTGAATACTAGTGAGTTAATAACCGATTTCTTTTGTGCTGGATGGTGATGAGAATTTGCGTTTAAGTATCTATTTGTATGCGTCGGTTTTCTATACACAGAATGTCCTAGTGTACCATTTTCCTTCCTTTGAACACATACATCTAGAAAGGGAATTGTTCCACTAGATTAGATTTCCATCGTGAATTTGATATTATGATGTTGCTGATTAAGGTGGTCCAGAAATATGAGGAGATTATCCTGTCCGTGAGGCCAAATAACAAAAGTATCATCTACATATCTGAACCAGTGCTTCGGTTTTAGTGGAGCGGATGTTAGAGCAATATCCTCAAAGGCTTCCATAAAGATATTCGCTACCACAGGTGATAGAGGAGATCAAATAGCTGCCCCTGAAGTTTGTTCATAAAAAGTTCTTTGAAAAATGAAATAAGTAAATGTAAGACAAGCTTCCACTAGGTCTATTAAGTTCTTATCAAGATTATTGTTATTCAGTATGTCTGATATAATGGAAATTGAGTCGTTGACAGGAACATTTGTGTAAAGTGATTCTACATCGAAACTGACCAAAATATCTTCGTGATCCAACTGGATTGTCTCGAGTTTTTCCACGAAATGTGCAGAGATTTTAATAAAAGAATCTGTTTTTCCAGTAAATAGATTAAGAAAATTTGAAAGATATTTACCTAGTGGGTCTATTGCGCTGACGATCGGTCGAAGTGGTACGTTGTCCTTGTGTATTTTCGGAAGACCGTAGAACCTGGGAGTCTTGGAGCTGCTTAGTTTTAGTGATTTTTGCTCAGCTGGTGGTAGACTGGATGTGTTGATCAAATTGGTAATGCGTCTTTCTATTCTACTTGTGGGGTCTGCCTTCATAACCTTATAGGTGTTGTTGTCCAAAAGTTGAGTAACCTTTTCCACATATTCTGTTTTGTCCATGACAACTGCGGCGTTGCCTTTATTTGCTGGAAATACCAGAATGTTTGCGTCTTCGTTTAAGGTCTTCATTGCTGTTTTTTCGGCTGCGGAGAGGTTCGACTTCGGTGGTTTTGAGTTTTTAATGATCTTCGCTGTCTCATATCTGACTACATCGGCTTGTTCCACTGGTAATCTTCTGATTGCTGCTTCAACAGAAGATACTATGTCTTCTACGGGAATGGTGCTCGGTGCTATTGCGAAGTTTTGGCCCTTGGAAAGGACGGAAAGTTCTGCTTCGGTTAACGGCTTCGATGACAGGTTGATAACTGTGTTCTGCGGAAGTTTCACTGAATTTTTTTTTGTTCAGGAGGGCTGCAAACTTTTTTTGTTGCTTAAATGTAACTTCTTGATGGATTTTTTCTGCCTGTGCGTTGGTAATGTTGTCCAAAGTTGTAAATGTAGTTCTTTCTAGTCTAGAAGCTAATTTCAGATGAATTTCTAATAGTTTCCGGGCATTTGTATCTAAATCACGACGTGTTGCCTTAATCATTTCTCTAACTAATGCATTGCTAGCACGCTTATAAATATTCTTAGCAGTTCTAGAAGTAATGTGAGGTCTCACCTGTAGCGATTTCGGTACTAGATCTTCATCTCGGCATCTAAGGAGAAAGGCCAACTGGCAGAGTAACTTTTTTTTGCTGTTCCGGAGATCGCCAAAAGTTTTGGCATCCTTCTTGGTTTCCTCCCCATAGAGGTTAGCTAACATAGAACGGACGTTTTCACGGCTTTGGTCAGTTAAGAAATCATGGTTCTTGGGATTAGACCGTGTCAAATTGGGATTACTATCCGACGAGGGAATGGCTATTGCACTGAGGATATTACGCGTTCAATTAAAAGACATAGTAAACCAACTCCGCCAAAGGAGAATGATAAAGAGCCACCATTAGGTAGTGTTGTTCTTCCCTACATACATGGCATTACAGACAAAATAGGACTATTACTTCGGCGGTTCAACATACGTACAATCTTCAATACACATAAGAAGATTGGACAATGCTTGCGATCCCCGAAAGATCTTGTACCTTTCCAAACTTCCTGTGGAGAAGTGTATGTGGGAGAAACAAGACGCTCAATATCAACTAGACTTAAGGAATATGAACGACGTATTAAAAAGAAACAAATTGTTCAATCTGCTGTAGCTGAACACCAGCATAACACTGGCCATTTCATAAATGTAAAAATTTCAATTGAGATACAGGTTACGGTCTACATCACACGTGGAAACCGATCTTAACACAGGGTCACGGTTCGGCGAGCACAAGTCGGGTATAAAAGCCCGCCTGAATCTCTTCGAGCTCATTCAGTGTTCAGATCTCTTGGCGTAAAGATCCCTGAAGATGCCTCGTGCAATCGAAGGCGAAACGTCGGATAGTAATTCCAATTTGACACGGTCTAATCCCAAGAACCATGATTTCTTAATTGACCAAAGTTTCCGTTCTATATTTTACGAGTTTTTAAAGTTTAATTAATTTAATTAAATACCTAGGTATCTATTGTTTTATTAAATAAACAGTCTATTAGTGAAACCTTTTTCTACGCTATCGCTCGAGGAAAAAATTCAAATCGAGGAGCTTGGAAGACCTCTCCCCGCAGAAGGCTTCCACCTCTAGTTCATCAAGCTTGAAAGGCCGTGTAAGGAAGTTTAATCGAAATATGTATTCGAAAAATAACTTGATTTGTAGATGCTATCAAAAAAATGCATTTTTTTTTGTTTCGTTTGTGTTTTGTTTGGTGGTGATTCTACATGGACAAGGCATGGGGTTACTGATTTATTTCATATTTATGAGAAAATTAAAACGCATGAATGACTAAATTAAGTTCGGCTTATAGACAAAATATTATTACTCAGAACAATCAAGTTGATAAAAACAGATATATTTTAAACATCATTCTCAACTGTATTAGATTTTGTGGTGCACTAGAATTGGCATTGAGAGGTCATGATGAAACCGAAGAATCTGGAAATAAAGGAGTGTTCCGAGAATTGATAGATTTTAGTTCTCAACTGGATAGAGATTTAAAGGAACATTTCAATAAAGCAATAGCATTTAAAGGGACCTTTAAGACGATACAGAACGAATTATTGTATTGCAAAAATGAATTATGTAGCGGTAATAGCCGACGAAACTACCGATGTCGCCAACGAATTTTAATTAGTCATTATTTTACGATACATTGTCTCCAGTAAGCCAGTAGAAAGATTTCTGGATATTTGTAAATCCTCCCGGACACAATTCCATTTCAATAGCCAATTGCATTTTAAATGAAATTGATTCTTTAATTAGCGACACACCCAATAGCGCAAAGCTATGACGGAGCGTCAGTTGTGAGCGGAGGTGTAAATGGGGTACCAAAAATAATAAAAGATAAATATTCTTTACTAAATTATGTGCATTGCTATGCTCATCATTTTTTTTGTTCATCTGACTGGAATTTATTCTTTTTTTTCTACGTCACCTCAAAGAACAAAAGTATTGGATGATATAGCTCATAGACGATTACCACGATCATCACAAACGAGATGGAATTTTCATTCTCGGGGAATTAATACAGTTTATGAATACCGAAATGAGCTGATACGCGTTAAGTATATTTTAGAGAACGACAAAAATATTAAATTGAATTCAACGATTGAACAAGCTGGTGCATATAAACTTAGATTGCAGAACAAAGATTTTATATTTTGGTTGATAGTTTTTCATAAAATCATGCCACATGTCGAAGTGATTTTTAAGCAACTGCAATGATAAATACCGACCCTATCAAGGCTAAACAAGATCTACAAAACTTCGAAAATGCAATGAGCTTTTAGAAAACGAAGATGAAAATGTTCCTCAAAAAAGGCGATATTACCGTCAAGTGGGGTGACTTCGGTCACATTTTGCAATATTTTTGATCGCAAAATAAATACCGATAAAACAAAATTTTTGAAAGTTTCGCTCAATATACCTTTAACATCAAGAAACATTTTGACACTCTCAAAAATATTCCAATTGCTTTTAGTTTTCAGATTTTTTTTGTTAAAGACTGTCCGAATTCACCCCATAGAGTGGGGTGACTCCGAACGCCGGTAGAAAATCACATAAATCCGATTTTAACCTTCTCTATAGGAGACTTCGGACAAATATATATTTTTTTAAATGTTTAAATATTTTTTTCATGTAAAGAAACACTTTATTGTAGAAATATAAAATATTTATTATAAAAACAAAACATAATTCTTAAAAAACAATAACGAAACAAAACTAAAGCATAATTCTTATAATAAAACTAAACTAGTTTATTGCATAACTTTAGGTAGTTTGCAATAGAAACAGCCTTAATTTACTCTATCACAAGATCAGGTAAATTAGAAAACATATGACCTCTTCGAGAATTTGAATGGGGATAAAGCTTTTTAACAATTTCATCTTTTCCAATCTCGCTTTCATCCGGCACGTTTGGAAAATAGAAAAAAACGTTCTCTCCATGTTTCTTTTTTCGAAGAAAGCTAACAACATATTTTTTTTTAAAAACATTTACAACTTTTGCAACATAGAACTTAAATTTAAATGACTTGCATATAGGAACCTTTACTACAATAAAATCGTCTATTTCAACAAAATCTTCATTTGAGAAACAACTTCTTGGTTTGTCGGTAGTCACTTCTTCGTCCGAATCAAATGAGTCTGGTTGAGTGGGTTGATGAGTGGGGTTTCTCTTGGCATTTACAACGTGGGCTAATGGCAAAGAGTCTGAGTCGGAATCAGATGAGTCAGGTGGTAAACAATTTTGATCAAACAAATTTAACTTTTTCTTTATAGCTGTAAGATGGGCTAATGGCAAAGAGTCTGTATCGGAATCATCGGAGGAAATGGTCTGGGGTTTTGTAGAACTTTGTGCACCAGACGTAGACGGCCTATTTTCTGATTCGCTTTCCAATTCAATAATTGTCCGTTGAGTATCCATATCTTCAAGGACGACTGGTCTTCCTGGTGGTACATTGATGCGTTTGCGCCGATTTGGTCTTGATTGCACCTCGGGGTTTCTGTTCACTTTGAGGAATTCGAGCAGTGATTTATCTATTTCATCCAGTGGTTGAGCATTATTAGTCATAAGTCTTTGGGGCAGACGTTTTAAGACTTCCTGTGGGTTGTAGGGCCAAATTCCTGAGGCGCGAAATCCGGACAACAAATTTTTCTTTGCATTAGCGTTAATTTCTTCTAAGGATCTCTTGAGGAGTTTTGGAAAATCTTTCTTCTGAAAGGGCCCTCTTCGTTTGGACTTCCACTCAGTCAAAATTCTCCTCCATGCTTTTTTTAGAGGCGCAAAAAAAGCAACATCTAAAGGCTGGCAAAGGTGAGTAGAGTTTGGTGGAAGTAAAACAAATTTTGTATTCTCACGTTGACATTCCTCAATTACTTCGATCGTTAAGTGACTGGACAAATTGTCTCCAATTAAAATTTTTTGTCCCTCTTTCTTTCTGAAATATGGTAAGGCTATCTGTCGAAACCATTCTAAGAAGGTTCTTGAATCAAACCACCCTGAAGTTGTGACACTGTATCCACAGCCGGCTGGTCCATCCTCTTCCCACTCCTGATATCGGTGTTTGGCTTTATAAACGACGAAGGGTGGAAGAAGTTCGCCACTTGCAGAACCTGACATCATTACACTAACACTAGACTTGGATGAATCCATAACTCTGTCACAGTGCTTCGATCCTCTTTTGCAAATAACCTTAACGTTTCCCGGGTCATCACTAAAATTGCTCTCATCATAATTTACGATTAGGGATGGCTGTACATTTTCTAATGAGGTTTGAAGTTCGTTGAAATAGTCCATTAATGTCTCGGGGCTTACTTGTGCCCTATATCTTTTGATATTCTGACAAAATCTTGTCGTGAGATTCCGATGTCGAGTCAAAAATGATCTAATCCATTCTTGTCCGGGCATGTTATCTCGAAACTTCTTTATAACCACTCCTTTTCTATCTAAATATTGTTTTACTATTATTCGTACATCGTAGGGTGAAAGAGGAAATCCCCAGTCCGCCGCCAGTGTCAAAGCCACAACTAGTCTTTCCTCTTCTTCAGAAGACAACGATGTCTGGCCTCCGACTTTTTTGACATTATTATTCCTAACCCGATCACTAAGGGTGGAGCGGGGTACACCGTAATAGTCAGCAGCTTCACGCAGGTTCCGGGATCGTGATTTAACATCACGGATGGCGTTTTCCAATGATGCTTTATCATAGTTTTGGTAGCTTCGGCCCCCAACGACTTTGTGATAAATACGGCCCATGTCCGAAGTCACCCCCTGAAATAAGAAATTTTTGATAACCCCCTGTATCTAAAATGTCGGTAGAAACAAACAAACTCCTCGTCAGAATATTCATAAAGCATTACGCTTTCTACTAATAAGAATAAAAAGTCTGCAAAAATTTGCTTGTGAGGTGTGCATTACTTACTTTTTCGCTGTTTTTTAAACACAAAAATCACTATTTTCACTTAAAACACGATAAAACGTCGAAAAGTCACGGCGAACGACCGTCACCCACCATAATCAAAGGAAAACTAGTACCAAAGTCCAAAACCAAACCACACTTGCGCTAGCCCTTACAGCGTTGCCGCTGTGACCCGATAATGCAATCAACCACCTGTTGTCCTAAGTAACACCAGATATACGAAGTCACCCCACTTGACGGTACCCTTGTTCCGATCTATCTATTTCAACAAATAAAAAAATTGAAGCTTGGAAGTTTGCGATTCCATAATACAACAGATTAAGGCTCGGTTTACTTTTACAGGACATCTGACAGCTACGGCATTATTTATGAAAAAACATTTTATCGAATACCAAAAAAAAAATTCTCGACAAATTGCTCTCTGATACAGTTAAGCTATATCCATTTTTAGAGAAAAATCGTCTAAAAACAGAACTGCAAGTACTTTATGAAAGGGAAGAATTGCAAACCATTTCTGAAGCTGTTCCTCTTTATCGTTGGTTTCACAGGAAGAAGATATCAGGTTCACTTTTCAAGAAACTTTTAAGTTATTAGAAGTTTTAGTGACAACACCTATGTCAACCTCTGAAGCTGAAAGATGTTTTATATGTTAAAAAGACTAAAAACTTTTTTGCGCGACTCTATGAAAGAAGACTAAGTAGAAACACCTAAAATATTCACCTCAACACAAGAATAGAAGAATCGATTTGATTTACAAACACATATGTAATAGACATAAAAGGCGAATAAATTATCTCAAGAAACTCGAGATTATTATTAAATTTTTTATAAAGTTTAATTTTTTACTAATTTAGCAAGTCGTATAAATGGTATATAATGGATGTAACTAGTAATTTTTTCTATGAAAAAAAAACAAAAAGGAAAAAAATTAATCATTTTATTTTAGTCGCAATTTTTTGCCTGCGGCGTTATTTACGTCCTAATACACCGTCAAACTCGAATCCCACGAGCAGCCACTGACCCAAAACTTATTTGGTTTGGGTGGTTGGCAACCCAGAGCTCCCATGGAATCGGCGCCTATGCTCATTTGAGTAAGAGAGCCTCCTAAAAGCTTAATCCGCCACTGACATTTCTATAAAATTGAAAACACAGAACAATGGTATCGCCATAATTATCTAAAAATGTAAAAGTTATTTATTGAAAGTAGCACTGTTATCGGCTATTTTCAGGGTTCTGCGGTGGAGTTAAGGAAATACCGATCTGGAAATCGCGGTTTATGGTTTTCGTCAGTATTCTTTAATATTTACGAAGACAGATATGAAATACAGTTTTCTGATATTGTTATACAGTTTTGATTTAAACATTAACCAAGGCGAATATAGCGTAACAAAATTATTTATTTATAGGTTAAACATAGACACGCATTTTAATAATTCGTTTACTACTGATTAATATTAAAGGGATGGAATTTCCGTTTCCTTTATTTTAGACTTAGAGATTATTTTATACCAGACCAAACGAGTGGATTGAGCGTGGTTATCTAAATTTTGGAGACAACCAGTAGTGAACCAATAATATTTGACTCCCGGGGCGGACTTCCATTTTAGGGTCCCGTTTTTTATCGGATCGCCATTTTTTTTACGGAAAGGAAGCCTAACAAAAAATGCAAAAATACCAAAGATAGGATGAAAACTTTGCATAATTAGTCAATTTTTTGAAATAGCATATATATATATATATATATATATATATATATATATATATATATATATATATATACAGTGTGTCCAAGATAAGGATGCACATCATGGGGATCTCGGAAACGGTAAAAGATATAGTGTCGGTTAAATTAGACAAAAGTTGCGTATTTTGATGCTCAACAAAATCCCGTTTTACAAATTTGAAAATTCTAATCCTTTCCAGAAAAACCGAAATATTGCGATTTCGTTTTAATTTTTTTATGAATCTATTTGAAAAGATATGAAAAAACGGTAAACGTTTTTCCATTTTCCCTTTTAAACTGTACAAGGTGACGTTAACAAATTTGTATTACAACGTTTCGTTTCAATGGAACCACCTTCAACTTGGTTTTTCTTATGGGACGGAAAAAAAGTACACTCAGTATTACATTGCGAATTCAACGATGTACAGCACAATATGATTACTTATGTTTTTATCCAGAAAAATGTCTTTTTAATACATTTCTAGCATTTTATTATAGTAGGGCATGAAATCCTAACGATAAAAGGAAGAAAAAACGGTTGACAAGTTCGAATGAATGTATTTATTTATTTACTAACTATACCAAATGTTCAAACAAATTACCTCCATTTTTTAAACAGAAGTTCGCCCGTCTCACGATAGGCTCCAAAATATGACTTAACATTTCAGGAGTAATTGTATTAAATACTGCTCGTACTGATTGATATAATTGTTCCTCGTTGTCAAAACATTCCTTAAATACCTCATTTTTTATGTAGCCCCACAAGTCCAAGGGAGTTAGGTCCGGGACCTTGGAGGCCAAGGTGTTTCACTGTAAGTCCCAATGTATCTTCCTTCAAACCGTTCAGCTAAATATTGGCGAACTTCTATGGAGTTATGGGCTGGAGCACCATCTTGTTGAAACCAACAGCCGTGTACAGCGCCTAACGGTAAATTATCTAATGCATCTTCTAAATCGTGCCTCAAAATCTCAAGGTACCGCTCGGAAGTTAATGAATTGTGAAAGAAAATAGGGCCTATAATCTTGCTACCAAAAATCCCACACCAAATATTAAATTCAAAGCAGTCTTGATGTTTGGATGGTCTATTTACACGTGGATTTCGTTGTGACTAATAGTGGGTATTGCGCCTGTTAAAAATACCGTTATTGGTTACCATGCTTTCAACAGACCAAATCACTTTATAAGGAAAATTAAGACTGTCTTTACACATCCTGGTATACCACTCACAAAAATGTCTACGTCGTTCATCGTCACCCGGTTTTAATCCTTGACATATTCGGAATTTGTAAGGCTTAAATTGATTTTTCCTTAAGATAAATTGAGCTGTAGATTTAGCTACCCCCGTCTGGTCTTCTATTTCTCTAGTGGAAGTTTCTGGATCAATAACAGATTGTAGAACGTTGTATTGGTTTTCTTCATTGGAAGGTTTTTGTCGGGATAATACAGGTTTTTTAAATGATCCATATTCTTTTAGATTAAATAGCAAACGCCGAAAAATACACTGGTCAGGTTGTCCCCGCTCTGGGTATTTGTTAGAATACATGCGTTCGGCTCCTACACAATTTTTTTGGCATAAAATGTAGCAAGATAGCATATCACATTTTTCTTCGTTTATAAAATTACCTCCATCCATTGTAGAACAAAATAAATTAAAAAACGACAAACAATATTTGTTAAATAAATAAATACATTAATTCGAACTTGTCAACTGTTTTTTTTTTTCCTTTTATCGTACGGATTTCATGGCCTACTATAATAAAATGCTAAAAATGTATTAAATTTTTCTGGATAAAAACATAATTAACCATATTGTGTAGTACATCGTTGAATTCGCAATGAAAAGCGCAATCTAATACTGGGTGTACTTTTTTCCATCCCATAAGAAAAATCAAAGTTGATGGTGGTTCCATCGAAACGAAACGTTGTAATGAAAATTTGTTAACGTCATAACGTCGTGTACAGCTTAAAAAGTGAGAATGAAAAAGTGTTTTCCGTTTTTTCATATCTTTTCAAATAGTTTCAAAAGAAAATTAAAACGAAATCGCAATATTTCGGTTTTTCTCGGATATTTCCGGAACGGCTTAGAATTTTCAAATTTGTAAAACGGGATTTTGTTGGGCATCAAAATACGCAACTTTTGTCTAATTTAACCGACACTATATCTCTAACCGTTTCCGAGATCCCCATGCTGTGCATCCTTATCTTGGACACACTGTATATATAAATATATATATATATATATATATATATATATATATATATATATATATATATATATATATAGTAAAAGTGAGGTTTCTTTAACACGTAAATTATATTTTTATACAAAAATATTTCTTGGGAATAGTGCTTACAATATAACACATCATTGATGTTAGATGATTTTATCTTTTTAAAAACGTTTCCACCATTTATATGGCCTTCATCATCAATAAAGTGACTGCCTTGGCAGTTTAGTGTTATCCATTATATAATTTTTAATTCAAAACACTGTGCGGATACATATATACAAATTTTAAAAGTTTATAATTTTAATCTTTTTCGGCTTACCTTAATCGGTTTAAGACAATTCACAATATTATAACATTTATGTTTAAATTTTTTTTAAAAAACAAACTGTATATATATATATATATATATATATATATATATATATATATATATATATATATATATATATATATATATATATATATATATATATATATATATATATATATATATATATATATATATATATATATATATATATATATATATATATATATATATATAGATAAGAAAGAAATTAACGGCCCTTCGGACAAAATATTCCGCCTGTGGTAATCTTATTCAAGTATAGAATACAAAATCATGGAGCATTATACTGACAAGCCTTTAAGCGCTTTCTATTATCTCTACTGGCATAATTGACGACGTTTCGCCTTATATTGGGCTCAACAGGTCAATGCAGCCGTGTGGTAGAGATTATGGAAACACTCAACGGTATGTTGAATAAAAACGATAAAAATATTAGGCAGTGAGATATTAACCCATAGGGTAAGAGGTGCCATCTATCGGAACAAATACTTTTTTCGCCAATAAAATAATTAGTATCGCATGGCTTACACAAAAACAATGGAAGCCTGAATATTTCGCGCTTAGTTTTTCATTTTGTCAGTATTATATTAAACATTACTAAAGAGGTATAAACAAATTTCGCATTTGTTCCTATAGATGATCAAGATCCATCACTTTAGATCCGATAATATTTACCAACTATTAGTCTGGGGCCCGAGGGTGTTTCGTAGCCGTTCTAGAGACATTTTCTCCAACGTTTCTTATGTATTTTGCCTTGCTGGTTACGACTTTCGAGGGTGTTTTCTAGATCGAAAAAATTGTCAGAACATTTTTTATTAACAATTTGATTGTTTAAACGACTATAGCTAATAAACTATTACAGATACAAAAGTTTATAAGAAACCCTTTTTTGTTTTTTGTAAAAAAACGCGCAAAGTATTTTTTAAAAAAATATAACCCGAGATATTGTGAATTTAATGTGAAAAAAATGATGATAGCGACTTTTCCGAGCTTTTGTATTTTATACCTCGACTTCTTCTTAAGTTCTGCAGCATCTCATTTTAAAGCCTGAGCTGTATAAATATTGTTCTGAAAGAAGTTAAACTAAATTAAATTCATACATTTTTATAGAAAAAAAGCAACGTCTTTTGTTCATAAGCATTTCAACCAAAGGTACATTAATAGTATCTCCATTTAGGGTTATTCTCCTTTTCCAATCAAACAATTTGAGACCTGGTGGATGTATTTAGGTTGATTTCTCGCTGAGATACAGCAATTTAAAATGAACACGACGCCACGCCCAAAATATTTTTATATAATAACGTTTTAATTTTTTATAGGAAAATAACCGCGGTGGTATTTTTCATGGTTTCAGCTCATGCTGGGCCAACGAATTAATTGTTTGAATCAAAATGTGGATATACTTGATACTTTAGTTAGACTATGGGTTCATTGAAGAAGACCATATGTTATTACCTAAAAAACGGAAAACTTGTTACCGTCAATTGAGGAATAAATACCACACTGTACCTGCAAAGACTGCGCATAGAAAATACGTGTGTGGTTGCCATCACAGATAGTATGTTGCTGATTCTGTTTTTGTCAGCGAGAAAAAACTTGTAAACATATTAGTAATGATATTGATAAATAAATTCTTTGTATTTGGTGCAAATTTCTTTAATAAAAATTTTCAGGCAAAGAGCTTTCGGTCATCGGCCATCCTCAGTACCATTTCTCAAAAACACAGAAGCCTCCAGGTTTTACCCTTAACTCCTCTGTCTAGGTCCATTTGTTAAGTGTAAAATCCAGAGACTCCTGTGCTTTTCACGAATTGTACTTAGGATGGCCAGTGACCGAAAACGCCAGTGGTCGAAAGCGCGATGCCTGTATTTTTTGATTAAAGACATTTGCACGAAATACAAAGAGTCTTGATTTTTTATTATTATTAAATACATACATGGCCGTACACTCAACCTTCCAAAAAAAATTAGTTCATTTAAATGAAGCTGTATCAAGCTCTACTCACATTCCAAATTTCAAGTTTCAGTCTCTACCTTTTGAGGGAAGTGTGAGCTTTTTCTTTCATAAACTTCGCTCAAGACATTTATTTTAATTTCTAAGTGTTATTCCTTAGTATTTTTCCTTATTGTTTTATTATCAATTGTTGTTATTTATGATGTAAATTTAATGTAAGGATATTATAAATAATAATAATTTCTAATGTTTTTTAAAATTAATAATAATTATTGTATTATTTCTTTTGTGGTATTAGTCCTTGACTACTCCCCACTCCAAACTCTAACCGATGGTGTGTTTCCTTCCACTCTAGCTTGAAAAAAATTTTTATTACAAATAATTAAAAAATGCTTTGATTGAAAATTTATAATCTAAATTGTTGTATTTTTTGTATATATAATTAAAAAAATATTAAACAATAATCATTCTAAAGAAAAAATATTTTTTTTAGAATGAGCGCTTGTAGATATTGGCAGCTGCTTTAGGAGTCGTGCTAAGAACGTTTAAATAAGAACGCAAACCCAAGAGATGTTCATTTTAAATTGCTCTATCTCCGCCAAAAATCAATTTTAATACATCGACCAGGTCTCAAAATGTTTGGTTTGAGAAGTAGAATAATTTCAGGATACATAATGAGTAATAAGGATAATAAAATGCTTATAAACAAAAAGAAATTGCT
Source organism: Kuschelorhynchus macadamiae (assembly GCA_030620095.1). Classification (NCBI taxonomy): domain Eukaryota; kingdom Metazoa; phylum Arthropoda; class Insecta; order Coleoptera; family Curculionidae; genus Kuschelorhynchus; species Kuschelorhynchus macadamiae. The sequence goes on along the minus strand of JAUTXW010002889.1, from coordinate 17,677 downwards.
TTTTTTCATAAAAATTTATGACTTTAACCTAGTTTAACTTTTTTCAGAACAATAGTTGGAGACTTTATCACATCTTATTTTCAAGCCTATAGCCTAAGCTTTAAAATTGCAATCTATAGAGTTTCTTATGTTAAGTAGGAACCGATATATAAGCGGAAAAGCTCGGAAAAGTTGCTATTTTGAAGTTTTTTACACTAAATTCGCAATATTTCGGGGTCTAATTGACGAATTTTAACACTTTCATCGTATTTTCACAAGGAATAAAAAAGTATTTCTTATAATTATTTGCATCTGTCACCCTCGAAATTCGTAATCAGCAGGTCAAAATACATAAGGAACATTTAAAAAAATCCATGTCTGTATAACGGCTACGAAACACCCCTGGGCCCCAGGACTATATACTCAAGAAGCTCACCCCTCGATCGAAGATGAAGAAGCTTTTAAACCTTTCGCGATTTGTCAAATTTATCTCAAATTTTGCACAAAAATTAAATAATATGGCGGCTTAATAAAATATTTAAAAATTCAGCCTGAAAAAAACTACTTAATGGACTACTAAAAATCGATAAAAATGCGCTCTCACACATCTTTATCAAAAGTTCTTGGCCGGAAAAGATATATGTATAATAGCAGAAATATATAATTTCTGCAGGTGCAAAACGGCCTAAAAGAAGAATTGCTTTCGATTATGTCACAGGGTACCCTCCTGCGAATGATTTCTGGGCCTCTACCCTCATCAGGCAGGCTTGTACCCAGGGAGATCTGAAATAACAGACTGCTCGATATGACAAAATCGAAAACGAAACGTCTATCATACTGAAACAGTACTACAAGTTAAATGTAACATTTAGCACCACCTATCGGGGCTCCGGTGATTTCCGGCTGCAAACCCATAGGTAATTTAAAAAGCATGCACTAGCACCGTCATGCGGAGAGTAGATACTAAAAATCGATAAAAATGCGCTCTCACACATCTTTATCAAAAGTTTTTGGCCGGAAAAGATATATGTATAATAGCAGAAATATATAATTTCTGCTATTATACATCTTATACATATCATTCTGCTATTATACATATTATACATCTTTTTAAATTACCTATGGGTTTGCAGCTGGAAATCACCGGAGCCCCGATAGGTGGTGCTAAATGTTACATTTAACTTGTAGTACTGTTTCAGTATGATAGACATTTCGTTTTCGATTTTGTCATATCGAGCAATCTGTTATTTCAGATCTCCCTGGGTACAAGCCTGCCTGATGAGGGTAAAGGCCCAGAAATCATGATCGCAGGAGGGTACCCTGTGACATAATCGAAAGCAATTCCTCTTTTAGGCCGTTTTGCACCTGCAGAAATTATATATTTCTGCTATTATACTTAATGGACTAGTCTCAAATTGTGTACCATAACTAATTGTGGGATAGAGGTCAATTAGTAAAATTCTGGTACTATTTCAAGATGGCGGAACAAGATGGTGGGCAAATAAAATGTTTGTAATCGTGAAAAACGTTTTAGCGTCTCTAGATACCAAAAATATAGATTCCGTTAATCGTAAAAACGTTAAAAAAATTATTACTGAAATAATTAATTATCTAATTATCCAAATTTTGCACAAAAATTAAGTGTTACATAGGGATGAACTGGTAACATTTTGATATGAATCCAAGATAGCAACACAAATGGCGACGTAATAAAATATTTAAAAAATCAGCATGAAAAAACTGTTTATTAAATTAATTTCAAATTTTGTGAAAGCACTAAGTGTGATTTAGAGATAAACTGGTAAAGTTGTGGTCAGGGGCATACAGTCCATGGAAGCAAGGGAAGCAGTGTTTTTCCAAAAAAAAATTACAAAACGTCTTCTAAAATGTAATTTTTTAAATAGGAAACCATTAATTTATTTTATATTAAAAATGCTAAAATATTATCTTAATTATCAAGCCGGTAATAAATGCGGCCTTGACGCCGACCGAGCAATAGAATCGAATAGAACCTATTCGGGCCGCTAGCTTCTCTGCAGTCAAGTCCTGTATGCTTGATTTCCTCTGAATCGAGCCAGAGGTTATTGAACTTTCCACCGGCTGTTTGCAATTTTTGCATTTTAGTCGCGTGCTTTAAGTGGGGGCGGAAGCTATCGTTGGAGTAGGTTCTTTGTTTGAACGGCTATCCGTGTGTTGTGTAATACGTACGTCGCGTCGTGCATGGTGCGATATGGAAAACAATAATACGGACGTGGATATGCAAATACCGTCAACTTCGGCTGTCGGTAATAACGTTGAAAATGTTGGAGAATTAATTAAGAAGAGTGTGTGTGAATGTGTGGTGTGTGTCTTAATAATAAAGGGATTTTCAACATTAAACTTGGCTGATAAGCTTCAAATAATTTCCAAAGGAAGGGCAAAACCGCCTATGAAAAATTTAACCACAAAAATGAAAAACTGTATTAGACATTTTTATCTGAAAAAACAATATAAACAATTTAAATTGCTAACAGGGTGTGAAAATATAAGTAAATTATTTTGTTGGACATGTTTACTTTTTGAAAATGAAAAAGGTCTCTGGAATAAAATTGGTTTTTCCGATTTAAACAATTTCCATAAAGCTGTAAAAAGACACATTTGCGGGAAATTAGTCACGACCAACATAATGAACTAGTCGATAAAAATTAAAAAGACTTTTCGATGTTGTTTGTTTTCTCGGACTGCACGAATTGGGATTTAGACGTCTTGACCAAACAAGGGTTTCTTCAAATAGAGGATATTTTCAAGATTTATTTAGTTTAATGGCTAAATATGATATTGTTCTGGACGAAACAACTGATATTACTAATTTTAGCCAATTATCTATAGTAATACGCTACGTTAAAACAGACGGAAGTATTCAAGAGCGATTTTTAGGTTTTAAGAATGTGTCCGAAAATCGTACAGCAGATGCATTATATACCGTAGTTTATAACGTTACTAAAGAAATTAATGAAGAGAAAAAATTAGTTGCTCAAAGCTATGATGTAGCTGCAGTGATGGCAGGACAATTAGAGGGTCTGCAAGCTAAAGTTCGAGAAACTTTCCCAAGCGCTGTATTTGTCCATTGTTTTGCTCACAAATTAAATTTAGTTTTATCCCAATCCATCAATCACATTAAAGAGTGTAAAGTATTTTCCGTTACTTCAAGTGGCATGGCAGCTTTTTTTTCAAGTCAACAAAACGTACACAAGCTTTGGACTCTATTGTCCACAAACGATTGCCCAAAGTAGCTCCTACTAGGTGGAACTATAATGGAAGACTTGTGTTAACAGTATCTGAAAATCGTGAATCACTGATTGAACTAATAATGAAACGTGGGACTCAGAAGCAATAAATAGTTCGAGGGGGTTTTTGGACTGTTTGAAACGAGATTTTAATTTTAATTATTTGTTGAAAATATTTTCAGAAATATTTCCATTCTCGGACAATGTTTTTAATATATTACAAACTAAAACAAATGATATTGCTTTTTGCCTAAAAAAAGTGGATGACTTTAAGTCCATGTTAAGCCAAAAAAGAGATGACTTTGACCTATTTTGGGAGAAAACGATGACGTTAAATGTAGAGCCACAAGCCAAGCGTCTTTGAACAGACAAGGTGGGAGATGTTCCAACATCATACAGACGCCTCTTTTATGAAATAATCGCTCAAATTCAGCAACAAATAAGCTATAGATTTAACGGTTTAAATGATTTTAAATTCCTCGAGCTCTGCAATTTTGATGCATTTATAGGAAAAACTTTTCCAGAAGATGCGTTTAAATCTCTTCTTCTTCATTATGGCCAGTTCTTCGACCGAGTGTTACTGCAATCTGAACTAAAAGTGGTTTACGAAACTGATGACATTAGCGCAAAAAATTATGCTATTTTTAAAAGACAAGGAGCTGGAAGGTGCCTACACCGAAGTGTGGAAATTGTGTGAATTAGTATTGACAATACCTGCCACAAGTTCATCAGTAGAACGCAATTTTTCAACACTTAAACGTATAAAAAATTTCGTGAGAAATTCAACGGGGCAGGAGAGACTTTCGCATACATCGCTGTTGTCTATTGAAAATAAACTTCTTCAAAATATGTCGGAGCATCGACGTTTTTATGATGACGTCATTGACGAATTTGTAAAAAATTATCGAAGAATTGAATTACATTACAAATAGGTAAATTTTCAAAAATTGCTTCCCTTTCTTAAAATTTCACCGCACGCTCCTGGTTGTGGTACGAATTTAAGATGGCGGCCAAATAAAGCTTTTAAAAGATCAACGTTAAAAATCTTATTCAATTTAAATTTTGTAGAAAAATTAAATGTGATAATGGGATAAACTGGTACGAATTCAACATGACGTAACAAAATGGCGGTGTGTGTCAAACAACTTATTGTAGTTATTTTAAATTATGCAAAAAAAAATGTGGCATAGGCATAAAGAAACTGGTAAAATATTGTCAGCAATTCAATATGATGGAACAAAATGGAAACCAATTAAAATGTTTTAAAAAATAGTACATATATGTTACAAAAGGACTATATATTAAACTATTTCTAATAAAAGGAAAGAATCATAACGCAGGAAGTTTTGAGTAAAGGAAATTTACCGATTTTTTAAAATTAGAACTTCGTTAAATGTATAATAAAGACAATGTTCTAGTTCGTTGACTCTAGAAATATCTGTTTCCTCGTCTAAGAGAAATACAATTTTAAACCAAATCTATGCGGCAAATTAAAAAGTAATAAAAGTCGCTGTTAATATTTAAGTTTTACGACCAATCAACAAACGTCCCTACAACGCGAAATAACGTGTCAGCTTGAAAAATTATTATCGGAGGTTCTGTCACGTTAAAATATATCATTCATTGTCACGCTCATTTTCATAAAATATTAGAAGTTTCATTTATAAGGATCCATTCGTACATGGTGCTTGTGAAACACTGTGTATTGGTAGCGTCAACTATAGATAGTAGGCGTAAGGGAAAGCTTAAATGTTTATCTAATAGACAGATCTAAGGCGCCGATACCAACTGAACTTAATGTCGTATTACTGGAGTGGCGTATTTAGGGAGGACACATGCAAATGTTTCTTTCGCTGGCGTCTCTGTGGAAAATGAGAGAAATTGAATCTGGTTTATCTCTCTGTTTTAGTTACTACATAACGTATTAATAAGTAAAATCATTTTGGCACAACTCTTCCACACTAGTGCAGAAAAAATCTACCTATTTTTTTTTAAATACACTTTCTTAAAAACTTTCTTTCGTTTGAAGACATATTGATCGCACCAGAGTAACATCAAAACTAAGATATTCTATTGATGAAGACTACATTTTATAAAAATAAGGTGATCTATTTATTATGCAATTCACCGCAATTTACCTATAAGCCAGACAGCATAAGCCAGCCTATTGTTAAACTAGTGCTATTAACAATAGGTACGCGCCGCGACGTTTATTAGCATAAATCCAGATATTGCCCATAATGTGCAATACAAATGCCGGCCGGGTTTGTATTAAAAATGTTCTAAAAAGTCCGTGTCTGTTGTTAAGAGGGTTTAATCCACAGGAAAACATATACTGACGTTCGGTGACTTCAAAATTGTCCGTTCAGCAGAGGTGTCCATTGTTCGCAGGTGTCCGTTAAGAATGATTTCACTGTAGTAAGAAATAACACCTGTACACTTCATTGCCACCCTCATTTGTGCTTTTGTTTACTTTTTATTCGTATAAAAAAATATAAAAGGAAAAATGGCCAGATACAAGAAAACTAGTACGAATAGGAGAAGAGCGGGACAAGGAAGAAAAAGAAATACTACTCCGGCACAGGACAGATTTTTAAGAGTGCAAGCTCTTAGAAGCAGATTTACGTACAGTGTCAAACTTCAGTCGGAATTTCCTCCTGTTCACGAGATTCGTTTAAGTAAGCAAACAAGATTAAAGAGATTAGTAGAAGATCGCCTAAAGCTATATGAAGCCGCTATCGGTTCCAAATTTCTACCGCAACATAGACGTCAAAGGCTAAAGTTTGCTAGACAGCATTTACCATGGGGTGATGACTTTATTCATGCATGGCAATGCAAGGCCTCACGTTGTAAGAGTGGTGCAGGAATACGTAGAAGAGATGGAGATCTCAGTGATGGACAGGCCAGCTCGAGGCCCAGACCTTAACCCCATAGAACATTTGTGGGATCAAATGGGCAGAAAAGTTAGAGCGCTAAATCGACTGCCTCAAACTCTGGCCGAATTCTGGATATCGCTCGAGATGATATGGGGGAAAATGTATCAGGACAGTATAAGAAATCTTATAATGACTATGCCAAACCGCTGTCAATGAGTTATTAATGCAAGAAGGGGATTTTTTTTGTTTTTAATGTTTGTTTGTTACTGTGTAATTACATTTGGATTAATGTTGTAACCGAAACTTATGGGTTATGTAATAACTAAAACAAAAAAGAAACCAGATTTCAACTTCTCTTCTTTTCCACAGATTCGGTTGAAAAGTAGCCAGTTTGACATGACCCCGTACTTATTGATTTTCAAAGTATAATAATAATTTTTTTATTCTTTCCAATGGCGCCTGTTATTAAACAAGGAATGATCTTTCAAACAGCAAAAAAAAATTAAATCGATCTATTAATAAGAAAAATATCGAAGCTTAAACTTGACCTATGTTTTTTAATATTCCATAATTTTGGAACGAAGTGTATATCGATAGGTGATGTGCTATCTTCTATCGATACAAAAAATGTAATATCGCCCATCTTTAGATGTGGTTGCCTTAGCAATACCTATTGCTAGTGTCACGTAAAAATATGTCGGAGCATCGACTGGTAAAAGGATTATTTAATGGAAAATACGTCTTATGAGAAAAAAATAGTGCCTTTTTGATTTATTTATTAATTATTTCGAATGACCATTTTAATTAATTAAAATGAAAAAAAAAAACACCTCAATAGTTGGTATTTGCATAGGGCGTTAGTTGTGTAATTTCAAATTACTAAGTTTGTGTATATTATATATCATTTAAAACCAAATTATGATACATTGAGAAAGAAATACAAGTCTTAAATTAAAACTACTATATCCTAATTTATAAATCTAAAATCTGAAATTAAATCTACTTTATTCTAATTTATAATGAATAATCAGCAGTGATTCATTGGAAATAACGAGCATAGTTGTTTGTTTTACTGGACAGAAAAGCGCAGTGTTTAAAGCGGCGGCATTAAATCTGTTTTTCGGCCCTATGAAACATATAATTTTTTCCTCGGAATGACATTAAAAGTTTCTGGAGAAAACAAAACTGTCTCTCTCTCATTGCTAATTTTAATTATATTTTGATCTAATTAAACAGGCTAGGCAGTAAAAATACACCTTTTAGACCTGCCAATCGTCATTAAAAACCGTTTTTAATGTCATTCGGAGAAAAAAAATTAACAAGTTCATCCAAAAATCACACTAGGTATAATCAGCAAAAGTCTTACTCTCCTCGTCCTACTATGCTATTTAACTCCTCTTCTTTGAACTGAAAATTCCAACTGCCTTTTTATGTTACCCAATGCTGGATAATTAAAAATTGACTCTATCATGATTGCAATAAATCTCAACTGGGTTATATGGCAAACAGTTTGACCAATTTGGGCACAAATGAAATTGTTATGAGTGCTAAATTAAAACTTTAGATGGTCACGCAAAAACAAATTGCTTCGAAGACTCTCATAGGTACAATAAAAGGAAACAGTTGTGCCCTTAACTAAATTTTTTGTAGCAAAGCCTTCAATAGGCCATAACGGAGGCAACTATTGTGCCTCTGACAAAATTTTAACCCGTACTGAACAATACTGTAGGTGAAAATAAATTAATTACGCGCTTTTCATCGGCGGAATACGATGGCAACACTTTTGGCTTCAACTAAAACTTAACTTGCACTAAGTATATAAATTTTAACTAAAACCGCAGCATATTTTGACCGGCCCTATCAACTTTAGTGAAATACGTGATACGACGTGAGAAAGGGAAATAAAGATGCAAATAAAATTTGCGTCTCTTAACTGGGGGAGTGCAAAGGACGTGAAAACTGTCTTGTAAATCGGATAAAAGATACTTGGTTAAAATAAGTAAAATTTGATAGGAATAATGTATTCCAAAAGAGAAAATAGCGAAAAGGTTTATTTACTGATATTACTTATTTTTTGATAGGCGGTTTTTTTTCTGACAGGCCTTGTCGGAATTATAATTCGGAGAAATTTGCCTGTAAAGGCGAGTTAAAAACTTATTTTATGTAAATACATTTTCTCGGAACTGCTTTGCGGACCGAAATCAACAGATTGAAGAATACGACAAGTTAAAGCTTGTTCGCTATGCTATTATAGAAATAATATTTACTGTATGAAGCAAAAATAGCAATCTAGTCGGGGTTAGAAATTTTTTTAAAGTAATTTTTAGTTGTACTGTGTGTGTACTTGTAATTAGATCAAATACTCTAGGTATTTATTAAGTTTTTGGGAATAATGTTTCCCGAACATAAAAACGTTTTTTTAGGGATAATTGTATAAGCTTTTATTTTATATACCACTATATTCATCGCATGACAAAAAGAAAACGGGTAGCCCCACAAAAACTAACTTCTACCTAATTTGCGATATTTTTTTCATGACTCCTATATCCCAATTTTTTTTAATATAGCTGCTGTTTTTTTTTATTTCATACATGAATTTTTGCCCCATCGCCTGGAGTAATTGTTGTATTGACACAAAAATTATCTTGATTATTATGTTTACTGAATACATTTATTTTTACAGGCAAATCATTTACAATCACAATCACTATTTTCACAACCCCCCCGGTTGTCGCAACGTACCACAAGGCAATCAAAGTAACAGTGGACGGCCCAAGAGAACCTCGGTCAAAAACAGTGAGTAAGTAATATCGTAGTTTGTGATATATATTTTATGGAGACATTTTTATACAGGGTGTACATTTAAAGGCGTTCACTATCCATATCTCGAAAATCCTACATATTTGCGTCTTGAAAAAAAATTGTAGCCAAGGACAATTGAGTGAAAATATTTTTAAGTTTCTTAATTGATTGCAAAGAGGCGCTGTTGCTAGGGTGAGCAATACATTTGAAAAATTCTACAAAAACTCCCAAAACTAGATATAACTTTATTACCTCATTGGAAATCTGGGTTAATTTAAATTTAATCACTTTGATTCCAAACTTATTGTCATACCACCCTTAATAATAAGGTTGGGTGAGCTGTTGATTTACGATATATTTAAATCAATTTAATCTTCTGAAACTCTTATCCGCTTATTTAAATCGCACTTTCAAGCTGCTTTGGAATTCGGGTCGAGTGACACTAGCTAGTTTTTCATAAATTAATTACATGGCGTTGTCCCCCCTCTTAGTGAATCTCGATTCGGCTATTGCACACAAATCATATGATATGTGAGCCTCTGAGAAAAAACTCATTAGTCATACGTAAAAGCCAAAAGATCAGCCTAATATAAGGTATGGCGGATGACCTTAAAAATGCATTGAATTTCAAAAAAATAACTGTTTAAATGACTAAACTAGAAATAAGACACAAAGTCTCGGTCTCAGTCATTTGACTGAGACCGAGACTTTGTGTCTTATTTCTAGTTTAGTCATTTGAAAGTTGGTCTCTTAGAGAATATGGACGCTTTCTTACAGTATGTGGTTTTTTTCGTTAATATTGTCGGAGAGGCTACAATTTGTCAATAAACAAAAACAGACTCTTTTGAAACAAAAAAAAATTTAAACATTTTATTCTTTTTTTATTGTCAGTTGGTTTTCTCTTTTGTGCCTCCCCCTACAACATCAAAGGTCTAGGGACGCCTCTGCAGATTTTAAATTCACTTTGACTATTTATCATCTCGTTCGAAAAATACCTATTAATTCACTTATTTGGCAATAGCTTAAAAACTAATAAAGATATCGATGTGCGATTGTCGCCGTAACTTCGGTCTTTTACTACTCTTTATAACTACTGTAAGAAAATTATAACTTTTAATTTAAAAACTTGGGAAAACACTGTTACACACAACGCCATCTAACCAATTTGTTAAAAACTAGGGACTGATCCGATACTGACTGATAAAATAGCTTGAAATGCCCTTTTAAATAGCTCTAAGCTTTTTCATTTCGGAT
>JAUTXW010002889.1:0-2500 GCA_030620095.1 Kuschelorhynchus macadamiae | reverse complement strand
TTTCTAACTGTCTTGTATAATTTACATTTCCCGTTGCCTAAATCTCTAATAAGTTCGTCATGCTCCTTCTGTCTGGGTGCCTTCGTTCTGGATAATTTTGCGCATAAATCCTACTGGCCAAAAAGGCATTTCTATGCGATTCTCCTGAACACAAAAACCATATCAACCAGTTCTTCGCGGGTGTACTCCATGACGATAGAACGTTCAAATAAAACTTCTAAACAGTGACGCAAACAAGACCACTATATGAAAAATCCGATAATTATTTCAATTTGTAAAACTTAAAAAACGAATAAGTAAATTGCCGATATGTTTTAGTTGTTTGACAGTTTCTATACAATTTGTTTTTCATGGCCTACTTAAATTCTAGTTAATAATTTGGGCAACACTTGTCAATAATATTAAATAAAGGTTAAGGCCGTTTTATATGCTGCAAGTTTCTTGCAGCAAGGGGTTGCACCTGCAAGATATTGCGCGCAATTTGTCTTGCAGACTGTAAAGCGGCAGTTGTATTTCAATTGCAAGTGTCAGCGTATGCCTTTGTGCAAGTCTCTTGCAAACTTGTAGGAAGACCTGCAGCATGTAAAAGGTCTTACGGCTTAACTCTTGGCAGTAATTCAAATTTTATGCGGTAAACGTAATTACAAAAAATGTTGCGATTTTTGTGTTTCACAGCTATAACTACGCTGACCTATTTGCTATTCAAAATCGCGGCTATGCTATTTATGAAATATTACTAGTGAGGTTATTCAATTACCGTACTGAAAAACAAAGTACAACATTAGTTTTTAAGAATATTTAAAAACCTTCAGGAATTTTGAGATAAGTGTAATAAATAAAAATGTTGATCTGTTAATTTGCATTTGATAGAAAAAAAATATATATAGGTGTTCCATTTTTCCACATTACTATTGAGTTTATTCAATTATCGTACTGAAAAACAAAGTACAATATTAGTTTATTAAGAATATTTCAAAACCTTCATAGAATTTTGAGATAAGTGTAATAATGAAAATGTTGATTCAATTTTTGCATCGACATAGCAAAAAATATATAGGATGTTCCATTTGGAAAAATGGAGAAAACTATTTTTTATTTTGGCAACGTTTGACATGGAATTTGGGTCACCCTGTATAAGTAAGACTTATAATACTCATAGCAGAATAACTATAAACCTTTTGCAGTAAGTTACTAGGTTACCTTAGCTTTAAGATGTTTTATCTAATTTTTTATAAATATTTTAAATGTAGACTATAATTTTTTTTTCTTTCGATTTTACCTTTTCTCCGAAACTATTAAAAAAAGAGAGATAATATTCTAGGAGTCTGTAGACTAGGTATGTTTCAAAAATGTAAAAAAATATAGGTGTCCTATTTAAAAAAATACAACTTTTTATGCGCTACTATTTTTTGTAACACCTGTAATAATCAAGAATATTTTTAAAAATGTGTGCTCTCTAATCAACAGCACATAGTGGCTTTTAAAATATTTTTTCCAAAATAAATGGTTAAGGTATAATAAAAGACGGAGGTGAGCTGCAGGACCCTGTATATATATATATATATATATATATATATATATATATATATATATATATATTTATTAATTATTTAATTAAATTTGAGAAGTTGGTTAATTTTTGTTCGGGTTGGCTTAAGTCAGCATTAGTTGGCAAATTATGAGATACATTTACAAACAATTAGAGCTCGTATGTGTAAGAGAGAGGATCTAATTTTCACTCCTTCTACATACGGAATTTTCTTTGTAAGACACAAAGGCTCCTAGACCTTTTTTATTTTAGTTCACGACACCACGTTGTTGTGACTGTGATAACAAAAATTTGGATGACTTTTTAGTAATTAGTTCATTAGTTCGTTTTTTTTTCTCCAAGCAATGTTTTAAACAAAGGTTTAGAAACGCCCATGTTCACACCCCACCATGGGTTTTATATATATACCAACGAATCTAAATTTGAGTTTGAAAAAGTAACAACAAAAAAACTTCGAATCCCTCTGCCTCTGATTTTAGTAGCTTTTCAATGAACAGATTTTGAGCCCACAAACCTTTTTTGTTATTAAGTGAGCATTAGCAGCATGCGAGAACGTGCTTACCTCACGTTCGTACCATATACTGATTTAAAATCAAAATCTCTTCTGCAGCTACTTTGTTCAGCCAAGGTACTCGCTCACTGATAGAATTTCAGCTTTTGATTCGCTTTAATCATACTCTTTACAGACCTCTTAGGGAAAGTTAAAAATGCGCTCAGATCCAACTTTAAACAGCCTTACAGGAAAATCTACGATTACTTAATATATTTATGCAAAAAGTATCAAACATTTACATTTCTTTTAAATTATACAATCCTTAGCAATGTGTGTATATTTCAAGGGAACGTAAAGCCCTTTGAGAATTTGAGCGCTTATTCTTAGAACACACAATGTGTCCCAAATTTCACGTATATGTATTGCTATCTCGTAAACCGCCATAGCTATAGGGTGGG
>JAUTXW010002888.1:307500-499541 GCA_030620095.1 Kuschelorhynchus macadamiae | reverse complement strand
TTTTTTTAAATTTCTTATGATTTCATATTCATAGGTGTGAAAATAAATCCTAAATAAATTTTCTGAGTTACTTTTCTGCGTATCTTTAAAAATAAAAGTACCTACTTTACAATTTTTAAACTTTTTGAAAACACCATGTACTTAAATTTAAAAATTAAACTTTTGAGAGAGTTTTTCGTAAAACCCCAAATATATTAAAATCTTCGAAGGTATTTGCAGTATCTCAAATTTTTTAGAAAACAAGAAATTACTGGGCACTGGGTTTAACCTTCGGTGAATCTGCATCTTAATGAGTTTTAACATAAATATATAATTTAAGACCGACAATAAAATTATTGTGCCAAAGATTATCTTGACTATTATCTGCTCTTTTATAACATATAGTTTATCATGGCAAATTAAAGCCTGTATATTGTAATAAAATTTCAAATTGTGACAGCAGACGTTAACGTTATTGCCGTTATTTTGTAATTAACTTAATTGATTTAGTTCGATCAGCAAAGAAAAATAGTAATGTAATTTCAGGTAGTGAATTGATTAAGGTAGCTTACAAGTACTACTTGACAGCAGTCTTCATTCTTCTTCATTGCTTCATTGCGCGCTCTGGGCTAATTTATATCTTCCATTTATCCTATAAGAAACTTACATTAGCCCATCATTCTCAGTTCTATACAGGGTGTCTCCGATCCAGTGTGATTACGAAAAATATTTTTTTTTCTCAAATTAATGTTATAGGCAATTCAAAGAGCTATACTTCATATTCAACATTTTTTTCATAATAAAACAATAAAAAGTTTTGTTTTTTTTTAAGACACACCTTGCATATTTGTAAATTTTTGAACTCTACGGAGAATTCTAGACATATTTGCTGAAAAATAATCTTTATCTAAGTATGGTGGTTTTCAAGTTGTGTACATGTCTTATTGAGACAAACCAACTTAAACAAAGTTTATTTTATTAGTGTAAAACCACTGAAAACAAAATAGAAATTTAAAGCTTTGAAGGATATATTCATATTGACGTCCACTGGTAATATTGTTGCAAGCTTCCCTGATCTTGTTCTGTGAATCATCTAAATTTCAAGTGGAGTTCCATAAAAAAATATGTTTTAAATATTTCCAAAGAGAAAAGGGCTTAGGTTGGGGAATGAGCTGGCCACTAATTGATTCCTCTGTTGCAGATCCATTTCTGCGGATAGTTACAGCATTATGCAACGGAACACCGTTTTGTTGTCACCATATTGTTTGGCGCTCTGGGAGTGGAATTTGATTTGCTTAAATGTCTAGGTAACGAACATAGTAAGAACTACTCTTACTCTAATAGTGATAATTGTGTATAATAACCATTAGATTGTTGAAAACATGACTCATCCACTCCATAAAATTTTACATGTTCAGGTAATTAAAGAATATTATTTTCAAAGAGGCTATGAATTCTAAGCGTCTACCAAAACTGGTTAGTTGTAATTCCTGTAGCAGATGAATTTCAAAAGGATAGATCACTTCTTAAATAGATATAGGTCATAGTGGTCCGATTCAGTGGCCAGCCCATTCTTCAGATCTAAGACCTTTAGATGTTTTCCTTTGGGAAGGTTTAAAAATATTGTTTATAAATCGCCACCTTTAAATTTATATCACTTAAAAAACAAAATTAAAGAAGTATGTAACAATATCACTTCAGACAGAATTAGATCAACTTGTTCCTAAGAATGTATTCGCTGGCTTAATGCTTGCATTGTTTCTAATGGACATCAGTTTCAACTTATTTTTCGAACCTTGTTTTCTTTTTAATGTCTTTGCAATAATGAAATGCAATATTTTAGATTGTTTGTTTTAATAAAACATGGCTATAATTTAAAAACCGTTTAAGTTAAGTATAGGTTACTGTACAGTAAATATGTCCAGAATTTACCGTTCAGTTCAAAAATTTACAAAAATACAAGTTTGTCATTAAAAAAAAATATAACTTTTTATTCCCCTAACTGTCCTATGCACCCTTTATAACAAATGTTAAATAAAATTATAGCTCATTGAATTGTCTATAAGTTTTAATTGAAAATGAATTCGTATTTTCTATATCAACGAAGATATTAGTTGTCATATTGAATTGGGAAAAATGGTCTATATTTCTGTTATAACAAGTTTTTCCAGTCTAGTGTTGGAAATACGTATATATACATTTTTATACAATGCACTTTTAGTTAATTTAAATTTATCATTTGAATGGCAACATAATTACATGTAAATATAACATTTAGTTTGGATTAGTTTCACTCATATGCGTTTGCATTTTTACGAGTTGTAATGTTGATTTTGTTACTTTCGAGTATTATAGTATATTTTATTTGTCGGTAATTTATTTGTTGTTAAATTGTCATACCTACTTTAGATATATAATAAGTACCTGACAACTTGTTTAAAATAGATATACTACCTATGTTAAACTAAAAAACCAACGTTCCTTTTTAGAGTAACCAGTTACAGTTTTTAGAAACTTAGTTTTTATTAAATGTATATAAATCTTTTGGAAGTAAGATACTTTTTATAAACTAACTTGTCTTGTCTATCTAGATACATTTTTTTCAGTAACTTGTCAGTTGCTATCTGAAGACAACATAATGCAAAGTTCAAAAAAAGCAATTTTAGAATTCATACTAGGGTTTTTTGCTTTTATCACTGATTTTTACGCGCTAAATAGCAATGGCAATATAAATAACATTTTATTACTTTTTTTAATATATTTAAATTATTAAAACAGAAAATTAAACAACTGCTGATAGAAGTAAATAATTATTGTATTATCCCACTAATAGATTTTACAAATCTTTGAAATTTGTTCTAACAACATAGACATTTATTTGAAAAATTAATAACTAAAACTTAATGCCAACTTTTCTATAAAAATAAACTGATACATTTTGTTCTTCTGATTTCAAAGTAAAAAAACAAAAATATAATTAAAAAATATTGTAAAATAACTAACTAAATAAAAACTGTATAAGATGTTAAACCTTATTTTCTTTCAGTGTCACTTTCGTTACTGTTTTGGTTTGTTTTTCCTCTTTGTAACATTTTCTTCTCACTCTTAGGTACTAAAGTATAATTATATTGTTTAAAAAGAGTATTATTAAACATCACTATGTAATTTTTGCTCTGGTGCTATTTAATTGAAAAATCGCTACTTTGATGTTCGATTCGTCATCATAATTTAGTAGGAGTTTTTCTACAGTATTGTTTTTCTTGAGCAAAAGGTTACTAAAGGTCTGCTACAGAAAATTTTCTCTATATTTTGCTGTGGATATTGTCAACTTCCTCTACAATACTATGTCCCTGTTCTCTACATTTTTTAATATCATAGAAAGGCCATTTGTGTGTAAATTATTTTAAGAAATGCTCTAAAACAAATTAAATCTATATTTTTACGGTTCGTATAGGAAGTTGGAAAGAAACAAGTTTAAGAGAATGCCTTTTTTACTTTCCTCGTAAAAGAGAAGTATAGTAATCGTAAAAAATTCACCCTCGGAGACATGTTTTCTGTCTTTTTTGGTCTGTTCGAGGCATATAACGATAAAAAATTACATATCAGACTGACTTCAAATTTTAGTCAAGATTTAAGGATGATTTAGTAAACTTTTGGTTAAAATCTGATATGGCAACCTAGTAAAGTATTCAAAAAGTTATTACTAAAAAACTACTTATCCAATTTAGGTACTTCAAAGTTGAGATGGGAATAAACTGGTAAAATTTTGTTGAGGAGCCTTTATAGTGGAACAAAATGACGGCCTATGAAATGTTTAAAATATAAATATCAAAAAAGTTGTGTTAAAACTTTGCACAAAAATCATATGTGACACAGGTATGAACTGACAATATTTTGCCAATTCCATATAGCAAAACAAAATGGCAGCCTATTAGAATGTTTAAAAAGTCTACAAATGTCCATTTTGTGTTTTAATAAAACATGGGGTGAATGTTATAATTGATTTTTTTAATGACTATCTAAATAAAGTTACGAAAAATAAAAATTAAGAAAAGTAATAAGGTAAAAATAAGTTAACTAAAAACAACAATGAAATTTAAAAAATTCTGTTTTACGTAATGGATTTAACTAGGTATATTAAGTGATTGAATGTTTCTTGTTCGTATATACAGCGTAATCCCAGAGATGTGCAACATATGGGAAACTTTTTTATTTTTGATTTCTCATAGCAATAGTTAGTTATAGTAAGAGTATACAGGGTAGGCAAAAAAATGTGAACACTGATCAAGGGTAACCTATCCTTAATTTTAAAAATATGGCAAAATGTTATTGAGAAAAGTTGTTTGGAATCAAAAACTGTGTTCAGATTTGAAATCATAGCCTCTTATTAAAAAAAAATATATTATTCATAATATAATATCCCCGGTATTTTTGCACTTTTGTCCAATTAACGAAAGCATTAATTCTAAGCAAGATCAATTTACCTGTGCCCAAGTTTTCAGAAAATATATTAAATTAATGTAACTCGTTTAGATTTAATATTTTTAATAATAACAAACATATTTGTGAAGAGTTTTGAATATAATTTTTATAAAAATTTAAATGTCTAATCAATTTAGGATGCATACAGAAAAACTTGAATCTCAGTCCAAAATGTTAGTATTTTAGTGTTTTTATTTCAAAGTTTAAAATAGCTCTAATAACGTGTTCTTATATAATGTTTCGATGGTATTAGGCTGAGAAAAAATAGGAGGCTTAAACTTCATATCTGAACACAGGTCTTTACTTTGAACAACTTCTCTCAATAACATTTTGCCAAATTGTTAAAATTAAGGCTATTTAGTTCTTGATTAGTTTCATATTTTTGTGCCTATTTCCTCTTATAGTATTTGTTGATGAACTAACTTGTTGTTGTTGCACACCGTATATATATATATATATATATATATATATATTATTATTTTTCGTAACTTTATTTAGATAGTCATTAAAAAAATCAATTATAACATTCACCCCATGTTTTATTAAAACACAAAATGGACATTTGTAGACTTTTTAAACATTCTAATAGGCTGCCATTTTGTTTTGCTATATGGAATTGGCAAAATATTGTCAGTTCATACCTGTGTCACATATGATTTTTGTGCAAAGTTTTAACACAACTTTTTTGATATTTATATTTTAAACATTTCATAGGCCGTCATTTTGTTCCACTATAAAGGCTCCTCAACAAAATTTTACCAGTTTATTCCCATGTCAACTTTGATACCTAAATTGGATAAGTAGTTTTTTAGTAATAACTTTTTGAATACTTTACTAGGTTGCCATATCAGATTTTAACCAAAAGTTTACTAAATATCCTTAAATCTTGACTAAAATTTGAAGTCAGTCTGATATGTAATTTTTTATCGTTATATGCCTCGAACAGACCAAAAAAGACAGAAAACATGTCTCCGAGGGTGAATTTTTTACGATTACTATACTTCTCTTTTACGAGGAAAGTAAAAAAGGCATTCTCTTAAACTTGTATTTAATTTGTTTTAGAGCATTTCTTAAAATAATTTACACACAAATGGCCTTTCTATGATATTAAAAAATGTAGAGAACAACATAGTATTGTATATCCACAGCAAAATATAGTTAAAATTTTCTGTAGCAGACCTTTAAAGTTTTGCTTACTAAATTATGATGACGAATCGAACATCAAAGTAGCGAAATTAAATAGCACCAGAGCAAAAATTACATAGTGATGTTTAATAATACTCTTTTTAAACAATATAATTATACTTTAGTACCTAAGAGTGAGAAGAAAATGTTACAAAGAGGAAAAACAAACCAAAACAGTAACGAAAGTGACACTGAAAGAAATAAGGTTTAACATCTTATACAGTTTTTCTTTATTAGTTATTTTACAATATTTTTTAATTATATTTTTGTTTTTTTACTTTGAAATCAGAAGAACCAAATGTATCAGTTTATTTTTATAGAAAAGTTGGCATTAAGTTTTAGTTATTAATTTTTCAAATAAATGTCTATGTTGTTAGAACAAATAAAGATTTGTAAAATCTATTAGTGGAATAATACAATAATTATTTACTTCTATCAGCAGTTGTTTAATTTTCTGTTTTAATAATTTAAATATATTAAAAAAAGTAATAAAATGTTATTTATATTGCCATTGCTATTTAGCGCGTAAAAATCATTGATAAAAGCAAAAAACCCTAGTATGAATTCTAAAATTGCTTTTTTTTGAACTTTGCATTATGTTGTCTTCAGATAGCAACTGACCAGTTACTGAAAAAAATGTATCTAGATAGACAAGACAAGTTAGTTTATAAAAAGTATCTTACTTCCAAAAGATTTATATACATTTAATAAAAACTAAGTTTCTAAAAACTGTAACTGGTTACTCTAAAAAGAAACGTTGCTTTTTGAGTTTAACATAGGTAGTATATCTATTTTAAACAAGTTGTCAGGTACTTATTATATATCTAAAGTAGGTATGACAATTTAACAACAAATAAATTACCGACAAATAAAATATACTATAATACTCGAAAGTAACAAAATAAACATTACAACTCGTAAAACGTAATGCAAACGCATATGAGTGAAACTAATCCAAACTAAATGTTATATTTACATGTAATTATGTTGCCATTCAAATGATAAATTTAAATTAACTAAAAGTGCATTGTATAAAAATGTATATATACGTATTTCCAACACTAGACTGGAAAAACTTGTTATAACAGAAATATAGACCATGTTTCCCAATTCAATATGACAACTAATATCTTCGTTGATATAGAAAATACGAATTCATTTTCAATTAAAACTTATAGACAATTCAATGAGCTATAATTTTTATTTAACATTTGTTATAAAGGGTGCATAGGACAGTTAGGGGAATAAAAAGTTATATTTTTTTGAATGACAAACTTGTATTTTTGTAAATTTTTGAACTGAACGGTTGGACATATTTACTGTACAGTAACCTATACTTAACTTAAACGGTTTTTAAATTATAGCCATGTTTTATTAAAACAAACAATCTAAAATATTGTATTTCATTATTGCAAAGACATTAAAAAGAAAACAAGGTTCGAAAAATAAGTTGAAACTGATGTGCATTAGAAACAATGCAAGCATTAAGCCAGCGAATAAATTCTTAGGAACAAGTTGATCTAATTCTGTCTGAAGTGATATTGTTACATACTTCTTTAATTTTGTTTTTTAAGTGATATAAATTTAAAGGTGGCGATTTATAAACAATATTTTTAAACCTTCCCAAAGGAAAACATCTAAAGGTCTTAGATCTGAAGAATGGGCTGGCCACTGAATCGGACCACTATGACCTATATCTATTTAAGAAGTGATCTATCCTTTTGAAATTCATCTGCTACAGGAATTACAACTAACCAGTTTTGGTAGACGCTTAGAATTCATAGCCTCTTTGAAAATAATATTCTTTAATTACCCGAACATGTAAAATTTTATGGAGTGGATGAGTCATGTTTTCAACAATCTAATGGTTATTATACACAATTATCACTATTAGAGTAAGAGTAGTTCTTACTATGTTCGTTACCTAGACATTGTTAAAATTAAGGCTATTTAGTTCTTGATTAGTTTCATATTTTTGTGCCTATTTCCTCTTATAGTATTTGTTGATGAACTAACTTGTTGTTGTTGCACACCGTGCAATATATATATATATATATATATATATATATATATATATATATATATATACGGTGTGCATTCTGTTCCCGCAGGTTCGGCTGTTCCGAGCGACGCAATTCGCATCTCACATACGAGAAGAGTTTGGAATCGTTACAGGTATTTGGAACAGGTACGTGCGTAGAACAGGACCAGGTTTGCATCTGTTACTAAAAAGTGCTTTTCCATAACACCCCTATTTTTAACATGGACATTGGTAAAATTTATTAAATTAAGTCTAAGTTTACCTAAAATGTACTTTTGTACTTTACTACTAAAAATGTACTAAATATAGTTCAAAACTAAAACAGCACCACTGACAGTAACCTCAAAATAATTTAATGACGGCAAACTTATAGGAATTCTTTTTTGCAAACGCAAGTAACCCAGAATAGACGTTACAAAACATGCCATATCAGATTAATATTAAATATCAAATTACTCGATACAACATTAATAGGCCTGCTGAACTTTTAGTAGTCACATACCTTTACGTTTATGGCTGTCAACTACGATGCAATTCAAAAGCTAACACACCCGGAAGTTTCGAATATCTTCAAAACCATGAAATCTTTATTAGGAGCCAAGTAGTATGCTAGAAAGAAGATACAAATTATGTATTAAAAGCGTCTCGTGTAGGATTATTTCTCAAATATGGAAACATGTATACGTCGTGTTGCTGTAGAATGCCAAATATCGATTTAAATTATCGGATAAATAAACGATATACATGCAAGCATTTTAATTATAAACCTGATTATCGTCTGTAATTATTAGTTTTTTATTTTAATAATTAAGATTACTTATACGTTAATAATAAATTACATTCTTAGAATATTTAAAATAAGGATCTAGTATGATTTTAATAGCCCCCATCATCCTCCTCAAGCGTTGATGTCATTAGCAAAGATAGTAGTTTGCTAAAAAATATATTGTCTTGGACTGAAACTTAACATAATATTCTTACTGTATTATTTTTTGCAAAACATAAAATGATTGTAATATTTTCGGATTAATACGAATAATTGAATTAACTTTTCCGATTCCATATTGGCCCCGACCAATTTGCTTTTAGGTCAATAGTCTTTAATAGTACTTTAATCGTGAAAAAAAAATCGCGATTTTGTAGATATTAGAGTCTCAAAAAAACTTGTCACAATTTGTCTGTGCGCGGTATAGCCAAAACCTACTAATCCGATTGACTTCAAAGTTTAGTAAAAATCATGGCTGAATAAAAATCCATTATGGTGGAACAAACTCGTGGTCTCATAAAATGTTAATAAAATCATTAAGGAACTACTTATGGAATGGATCTCAAATTTTGAACAAAAATCAAATGAGATATAGGCATATATTGTTAAAATTCTGATGTGAGGTCATTATGGCGTAACAAAATGGACGTCTACTAAAATAAAAATTCCGTAAAATTTCATTTCCTAGAATAAAGACTTTTTTTATGAAGGAAAATAATAAATTTAATTTTAATATTCTATATAAATAAAGTTATGAAAAATAAATAATTATAATAATAGTATTATTATATTAAGTTTATGCAAACCTTATATAAACTGTAATTTATTTCATTTTTCTTTAAGGTATTATTAAACAACTATATGGATTCATAAAATGTGTCATCGACGTGGAGTGGAATTCTCTACGAGGGAATCATTGATTTTTATCAGTTTTATAGTTCTTTTTATAGGCGAAACATTGCATAGTGCTACATAGACATGTCATCAAAAATCAGATTAACAAACCTGTTTGAAATAGTAAACATAATTTAATTATTGTTTTGAATTGACAAGAATATTTCCGAAACTATTGTCATTGTCAACTAATAAAACTGTCAATAAAACACAATGAAATTAGAGAGAACAAATATAGGATATCGACCGCATATATCGATCCTGAAAAGTTTGTTTAATAGCTGGGATAAGTGAGCAGTAACAGGCAAAGAAAGGCTAGCAATCATAGACGATAATTTGAAAGAGGCTTAGAGTAAGAATTAAAGTAGGGATCACAATTCATTCATAAATCACGTTAGGGGAATGCGCCAAGATGGTTCCCCTACTTTTCACATTCTATCGACCAATGTTTACAATAAAACAAGAGGTGGGGATGGCCCATGAAATATCATAAATAGTGAAAAAATCATCGTTTCAGGTTTTTTGCCTATGGGAGGTGCAAGTGGCGCATGACATATAATTTAAAAATTTCAAGCGCGTATTGTAACAAAATTTTAGTATTTAGATACAGAAAAAAAACAGATTTTTTTTTTGATTTTATAAAAACATTTTAAATGCATGTTTATTGTACAGGGTCTTTAGTTATAAAGGCAACCCCCCAATTAACATTCCTATATTTTTATAAATGTATATTCGAAAAATTTAAATGCAAAAGTTTCTTTCTTAAAATTGTAAAATGTTTTTAATGTAGTTGGCAGAAATACAGAGGGTTTAATTTTTCTGAACTTTGGTTTCTAAAATGTAAAACCCTGTATATTATACCAAATGGGTCACACGTCACTAATTAAAAATATGCCAGGTGTGGCGTGATCCTTAAAGACTCCAGAGAATGTTCTACATAGTGAATCAATGGGAATACATTTCTTGTTATGGCAGGGTTCTCAAATTTCTCGGTGTTTTTAAAGATAAAAGTGTAAAACCTGGCATAATTATAATCAGCAGGAAGATATGTATTTGATGGACATAAAAGGGATAGTGTGTTATAAGGTATAATTAAAAAAATATAATATAAATATTATTATTTTTATTGAAGAAATAATCACACAAGTATTATCAATTTACTAAAAAAATAAACAACAACTGCTTATTTTATCAAACCTTAAACCACGACCTTATATAAAATCTTTAGGAAAAAATTGTAAAATAACTTCCATTGACAGCAGAAAACCAACTTGAAAAGAAAATATTGTAAAATAAGAAATAATATTTTATTTCATTATTTTGGAAATGTTATTTCATGAAGTCCGCGACCAACCAAGGCCTATAATAATAACTATAAAATATTATTTCTTACATTTCATTGTTTTTTTTAATGTTGGTTTTATCTTTTTAACAAAAATTTTTATTTTCCTCTTTTTAGTTTTATTTATAAGAAGTTTTACTAAAAAGATCGTGCTCAAAGTTTTCGAGGGCTAACCCTAGGTTAAAATGTTGAACGTACCTAATAACTAGAACAGGAACTCGGGTCTACTTAAAATTTGGCTAGAACGACCATAAGTAAGATTATCGTTGCTTTAAAAATCAAACAATGATATTATAATAATATAAACAGCCATCTACATAGAAAATCAATAATACAAATTGTTAAAAATTAAAATAATTAATAGAATTAGAATTTAACTTAGTGCCTTAAAACTCCGGAAAATATATGAAATACGATACTTTGGTTCAGCCCTCTTTTCCACTTATTGACACAGCAAATATGTTTTGATAAGATTTATTATTACCTACCAAATTAGCTTATTTTTTATATTTTTAAAATCTGCTCGCTATAAGATGACATCACCATCATCCTAAATACTTCTTGAAAAACATCATGCAATTTGGCCAAATCTTCCCAGAGAAATCGTTGTACTGGGTTTTTGCTCTTAATTCGCTGCCCCTAATATTAGCTTAATTTTAAGAAATATAAAAATTGGCATAAGTTGCAGGATTTATTACACAGTTAATAGAAAATTATATTCCAATAATGTTCCATTAAAAAACATATTTTTTTTAATGGAAACAGCGTGTTAGATGCCAGTAAAATGAACCTCCTCTTGCGTATTATAGATATACTGGGATTAATATCTTTATCTTTCAAAACATTTTTTTGTCTTTAAAAACACCAGAGAAATTTGAGAAACAGACAATCGCTGCCCTAAGAAGCAATGCGTTTCTATTGACTCCACTATGAAGAAAACCATTCTCCCTTTGTTAACTTTTACAGCAAGATTTTGGTCAAATTTGTTTGGATGTTTTAAAAATAAAGGTATCATGCACAGTAAATTTAAAACAAGCGAGATGCGACCCATTTCATGGTCATAATAATACACATGGTGTGCCATTAAATTGTTGGATTTGCTAGACATTTTGTATATATATATATATATATATATATATATATATATATATATATATAATAATAGTTAATTCAAAACTACGTACTAAACTCTACTATTTTTATATTCAATAAATGTGTCTTTAATTATTCAATTAGACCAATGACCAGTTATGAGGAGAGACCCTTGACATAGAAGCATATGCATAGAAAATCAGCAATTTTAGCCCCTAAAAACCACGAACAGCATAAGAAATTCCCCATTCATTTTTATGAAAAGTCATCCGATTTGGTCAAACCAAAATATAAATTTTCTTCAAATTTTACATTTACCAACAATATTCTATTTATTATATATATATATATATATATATATATATATATATATATTTATATATATATATATATATAAAATAAATATGAAATAAAATATGTTTCGATGTATGAATAATATTCGACTAATATGGCAACAACGTCTTGCACACGTAAGGCGTTTGGCGGTCTTATCACCCTCGCCACTGTTTATACACGAAAAATTACCCCCTCCCGTCCGCCAACCACTACCCTACCCAGGCCAGAGTTCTGGAAGCGCCACTGGTACTTCGCATCACTCACTAAATTAAGCAGTAACTATTACGACCTAAAACTAAATTCATTTGATGCATAGAAAATCTTCAATTTAGTTATACATTTTCTTGTAATGACCATGTGCTATGTATTTAAACAATAAATAGGATATTAAGCCACGCTGCCTTTTGAGCGTTCGACCAAAAATGTGAAAATTCGCACACAATTGACCACGTCAACGATTTTTCTTTTTGATGTATCGACAGACGAGCGTACCTGTCCGCAAGCAAACGTATACGTTCGTCGTTCATATTCTTTACGTCCACACTAAGCGAACTCATACGTTCGTCGTCGTACGGCCGTATTCGATCGCCAAGTGAGTACGCGGCAGAAGAACAACCGGGCGAACGAGCGTGCCCATAAGCAAACGCATACGTTCGTTATGCACGTCCACACTAGGCGAACGCACATTAAGATTTCTCCGGAATTAGTTTATCCACCTTTCTTCTTATTAACTCAGTATTTCCTTTTCCAAAACGCGACATTTTTCTCAAAAGCAAAATAGAATGAAACCTTCGCCACATTATTGACACTTGTATGCGAATGTGTGCATCACGTGCAACAGCAGGTGATGCACCTTTTTAGTTCTTGTATTTTTCAAATAATTTTAATCAAAAATAAATAAAATTTTCTTACCGAGTCTCCCTAGCACTTAAATTAAAAGTCCGGAAATTATTTCTCGGTCACGAATTTTTTAAGAAAACTTTCAAAAAATTCGTACCTCGAAAAAATTTCCACAAATAATTCAAGCTCTAGGAATATTACCCTGTTAGACAAAGCAAACGGAACAAGCGAATTTTAAGGCAAAATTTAAATTAAAATATTTTTTAAAACCATTAGAGATATTGATATGCTTGTCTTTAAACGTCAAATTTACTAAGCTTTAAATTTATTTATACAGGATATTAAACAAGGTTCTGCAAATATTCCAATATTTTATTTGTTCCGAAAATTTACAAAACCGATGTTTGAGTTCTAATTGCGAAATCAATATAATCCTTGGTTAAATTAAAAAAAAAAAATGGAATTTTAAAAAATATTTTTAGTAATTTTTCAGATATGATTTTTTTTTTTAATTTAGATTTGTCTTACATATTTTGCTATAAAATTGTATTAACAGTTTGTCTGTTAAGCCTTTTTTAGAATCTGTGGAGTCAAAAAAATATGTTAAGATTAGTTTAAAACATAGTGATCCTACATATCATGTACGTATATATCAACACTACTAAAACGAATTTAAATTTAAAAGTTTTTATTTAAGTTTTAAGGAGTAATGAACACTTCCCTAAAACGAATTTTTTAATTTTCTCTCTTACTTTATTATTTTTAAAAATCCAGGTGTCGCTAAAAAAAATACAGGTGTCGCTAATAAAAAAAATAAGAAACAAGCTAATTTTGGACTGTCTAAAACATGTATTTTGTAAAAAGTGACTGGATTTTTTTTATAAAGTGGCGATTTTAATTTTTAAAAAAATGGCCGTCTAGATTTTGAAAACCAAAGTTAACTTGTGATATATCGTTGAGAAGCTAGTTTTAGGCTAAAAGTTTACTGATAGAAAAAGTTTATTCAATGATATACAATAATATGGCATTACATTTCGTCATCGAATATTAATGCCCTTATTTGTTCATAAATATACGTGGTTTTAAATAAAATTCGGAGGGGATTTGCACTTTAGATCACCAAGTGGTGATCCTAGAAAATGTTCTTGTCTCTATCTTTAAGAATGACGTAAAAAAAAAAACAAAAAAAATTACATTCTTACATCTCTTTTCACTAACGATATCCATATAATGAGAAACAAATATTTATGCAATCTTGAGAGCATTCGACCTCTTACAATAAAAAAGATGGTTAATAAGTTTTTGCATAAATGATTTAAATCATCGAAATTAAGTGCACTAATTGTAGTATAATTCTTTTTTGTCAAGTTATTTGAAAAAATTCTGTGTTAAGTCTTGAGTGGTAGAAAAACCATTGTTCAATGCGGTGTAATACTATGGAGTTATATTCGATTAGGCCGATAAAGCTTTACAAAAAAAAAGAAATATTTAACAATTTTCGGTATTTCAATGTTCGCATTTTCGGTAACTTCTCATTTCCCTATTACCGGAAAATGAGAAAATTAGAAATGCCGTAATAATTTAAAGGAGATATTTAAATTATCAGGTGTGCCCAGACATATTACTGCCGTTGCCGCCCATAAACCTAGGCATTATTCGCCTACTAAAAGTTCAGATTTATTAACGCCATATTGAGAGAGTTGATATTTATTATAGACAAAGGTCGAGCTGTGTCAGGATGTCAAGAGAACCAACCAAACTGTGCAGAATAAAAGATGCCGAGTCAAGGCATACATATCTTCTTTGTGGTGTGGATTTACCGGTTCTTATTTTTACCGAACGTAACCAGGTTTTGTGTAGGTCGAGATCATGCATGCATGGGAGAGTTTTTGAACTATCGGTTTCAAGTAATGTGAGAAATCCTCATTTATTGTTTGGCGGTATTTATTTCTTCCGATAACGGTACGGTCGTGGGCATAGAATTATCAATTCATTATTGTTTTGCGGATCGTCACGATTTTGCATTAATAGTTTTCGGAATAATTGCATTTTAAACGATGAGAATGAAGCATTAAACTGGATGATAATAATAGCATTAAGACTTAGGCTTTATTCTTAAATGGTGCAGAATGTATTAAGTATGGTTATTAAGGCCAGTTTAACTAAGAATTGAAAATATGTGGGAAAGTTCTTGAAAATATTACAAGACCTACTGGCCCAGTGCTTTTAAATGAAACATTAGAAAAATTATTGGAAATAAGCGTTTTTTATTTGATCAAAGTTGTAATAGTCTCAGCTAGGGATAGGCGATAGTAGATTTTACTTATGAATGGATTTTTTTAATTTACCGATGTCGGATATATTAATAACTAGATTTATCAAAGTTAACCAAACAATCACAACAACCTAAACAAAACGATAAAAAGTAAAATATACGGGTTTATTAGACTTTTTTAAAACCACCTACCACACAAAATATTTTTTTTTTAATTAATAATAAGAACATAAGCCAAAATTGGCTTATAAAGTTTAAAACTACTGGCTTTAGCAAGGGAAATCTCTTCCAAGACTTAAATTTGATAAATGTGTAAAATATCCTCAAATAACATGTTAAGGATTTCTGAATGTCCATGTTTGTAGACAGTTGTAATTTCGTGAATTTTCAATATAATTATATTAATTTATATGAATAAGTTTATTTTGTTAATAGTTTTCTGAGTAACTACGTTTTGCATGATGTTAATGAATCGTTAAACCGGTAATAAAAACAGTATTAAGTCTTAGACTTTATTGTTAAATGGTGCAGGATGTAATAACTATGGTTATTAGGGCCACAATAACTAAGAATTCAAAATGTGTGGGAAAATTCTTGAAAATGTAACAAGACTTGCAAAAGAGTTACTGTTATTATGCTTATCAATTTTAAAACATATAAAATATGCAATTATTCAAAATTATTATTTGATTGGAGTAGCTAGTAGTCTCAGCGTTAACAGCCCCCACGAACTATGCATTTTCACGGGTTAAAATACGTATATTTTGAACAAGATCCTAAATATTAAACTTTTTAGTTTTTGCTACACTTTTTAAATTATATTGTGTTGATATGTAAATAACTGAAATGGCAGAAATATATAATTTTTATAATTCAGTAAATACCATTAGCAACTTATCTTTTCCTTTGAAAGTTCCAGACATCTAAATGATAACGGTTGAATTCAATAATAATAAATGTTATAATATTTTTGATTTAAAATTTTGTATTATGTCTACATGTTCTTAAAGGTGAGATAGTTGACATTCGGAATAAAATATTGTATATATTTTAACCACTTGATCAGCCATTAACATTAAACAACTTTCCATTATGTGAGACTGGAAAATAAGAGGTGCTTATTTTTCGTATTGTATTAACTACTATTGGTCACATCAATATTCAATCCTTTTATTACGATAAACCTTATATAACTTATGTAAATGTTGCTTTGCACATGAACAGCATACAGAACTGCTTATCAGTAATTTCCTCTCTAAGTCCATTTAGAAAAAGTATTCTAGAATAAAAAATGATATTAACATTATTTCTAATAATTGGCATTTTAAGACACGATTCTTCATAATAAATAAATATGAATATTATAATACTATCTTCTCTGTTCTGTTAAAAAATTTAGGTCGAACCCGAACCTATGTATCCCGAATCAATCCGTTCACTCTGGAAATCCTTTTATTCACGATGTTTCGCCAAAATCTCATTTAGCACTTTTAAGTGATGTTAGATGAGAACTTTAGTTGAAGTTCTATAATAGTATTGTTAATGAAGTATGGTCTAGAATCTTTATATATTAGTAAAGAACTAATAGATGTATACTCGTCTTGCTAATATAGAAAAGAGAAAAACTTATATTTCGTCCAAAACCCAGTAAATATTGGCGCTGACAACATAAAATATATTTTACAGGAGGTGTGCATAATAATTAGACATTTAATTTTGGTTGTCTTAGGAATACTTAGAGTTAAGAAAAATCCATGTGGTGCAAATCAAGAAATTAGATTTTGATCATGAATACAGCTGTGTTTTGTATTATTTTGTGATACGTTAAAATTTTTGAAAACATATTTAGAAAGGATTCCATTCTTACCCATATGCCATACTTACAAAAAACAATATTTCAAGAAAAGTAACTACATTTAAATCACGAAGCTAGAATATATATTATATAGGCTGTAGAAAAGTATTAAAATATTAATTAATAGCTTAATTAAGTGGGGGATCTTATCCCCTAAATTGCAATACCTATGTTTTATTTTTAATCATATTATAAGACCTTTCTATGACAGCTTTTTAACTCTATACTATAGCAGGGGCAGAGATTACTGGAGCAAGGAAGACACGAAAAATTTAAAAGCTTCTCCATCTGCGTTCGATAGGATTTAGTTTTTGAGGAGAATGAATCTTTTATTCGCATTGTATAATTTTTCTCTAACGAAAAATCAAGAAACTAGCGCATCTAATGGGCTGCTAACCAGCATTAAGATACTATCTAAATATACCATTTGCAACTGATGGCAAATTATGATCTCTCTAAAATGTTGTTTTAAAAACAATAAGCAAACATGTAAATATGTTTTAATATATATCCTGCACAGAAATTTGAGAATGTAGAAAAAATGTTGTTCCAATATTAATATTTCAAAGGAAAATGCCTAGAAGTTAGACAATTCCTCCAAGGAACCTGACCGACAATCCGTGTCTTAATTACATTTTTTTCTAAACATTACCAAAATATTTGAAGAGATAAACTAATTTTAAAAAATGTTTTTCGTATATTTATTGTTTGCTAGGCTTTCTCTCCGTAAATAAACGGTGACCCATATAAATAGGGGTTGGGGGAGGACTTAAAATGAAATGCCACCCCGGGCCTCAAACACCCTTATTCCGCCAAAATGGCAAAATCGTATAATAAAGGTTAAATAGAGCGCTTTGATCTTACGCCATCATCAGTGGTTCATTTAAGATCTTAATTTTCTTTATAGATAATGGTTTTTTCATATTTTAGCAAAAATTATGAGCATTTTGGTTTCTTTACAAGCGAGGGGGTTTCTACAGTTATATTTTTATTACAGGATTTTGCTCGAAATATAAATTCTGTCTCTTATCGTTATTGGCACGACGAGAACACAACCTGTAGGTAACGCCTTACTCTTTAAACGTACATAGTATCTCATCATCTGAACAAAATCAAAAACAATTTTTTTTTGAAACAGTGGAATAGCCGAAATGTATTAATTTAAGCTAGTTTTATCTTGTTGCTCTTAGAAGCAAAACCTCTGTCTGATGTTGATTATCCTGATAATTGTTTTATTGCATTTTATTGGATTTTATATGAAATACAGAGTATTTTGCTGCCAACGTAAAATGAGTACTTTGCCTGGATTTCATTTCATTTTTGTCGTACTTTGGATTCTTGTAAGAAGTAAATGTAAATATTGGTATGTATGTATGTGTACGGAAGAGGCAAGAATTTATTTTATTTGTTTTTATTCCACTAAGACTACACATTTTTAAACGATATTATTGCATTTTTGAATATAAATAAATTAAATTAAATTAAAAATTAAAATAGAAACACATTTTTTAGTGTGCCACTATGTTATTTTAATTATATTTTTTCTGTTTTCAGTGTCTGCAAAAAAAAGTTGGAATGACAACCGTAGGTTAACATTTTTCTTTTACTAGTATCCCAAAATTTCGGTATATTTTGCGTACCTATAAAATCAAATCGAATATAAACGCTATAGAAAAACCAAATGTGTATGACACAAAATATATCTTTTATGCGAAATGTTATCGACGGAGAAAGGAGATTACTTTAGTCCAGGTTTTCACGGAATCGCTTCGAGACTAGGAAATCTGACCGATAATAATTATTGTTCAGAGAATCTCTCCTCTCATAGCACAAAACGTGTATCACGAATATTTTCATATTTTATCAGTGTTGGATGGCACTTTGAGTCACTTACCAAAAGAGACCATATAAGTGACCTTAAATAAGCGCGACACTTTCATAAATGACCGGTCATTTTTAAAAATTACCAATTTTCGAAAGTAACTGCAAAAATGACCTGTTATTTACTTATAAGGGACCTATTTGTGAAAATGACCTAAAATGACTGGTCATATGCCCTTTTAAGTGACTGATTTATAAATGACTGTTCAATAAAGAAAAACATTGCCTTTTTTATTTAACAGATCAACTTTGATATATTTTCAAACGTTTTTAAAAATGTATATAAGTGATATAAGCGGCCAATTTATAAATGACCGGTCATTTGCCAACACCATATTTTATATATAAATACAGGCGAGTCCTCACGTTACCGTACGTAACAACAATGTTTGGTTCCACACTAGGCACTTATGATATATCGCCGCTACAGGTTTTAGGTAAACTCGATAATGAGAAAAGCATACGCTTGTCCTGGGATGATTTATAATACTAAACGTTAGGAATTTTAGTCCACTTATGCTAAGTACTTGCATAGGCGCCGGATGTTAAAATTTCTAAAATTTCAATTGGTTGCTGGTTTTTTTTACCAGGGGTGACTGTTTCAAAATTACCTTTTTGTAGAAAAAATATTTGAAATTAAAACAGGCGTCACGTCGTCATGACTGCATAATGGATTAGATTATTTATTACTTGTACAGTATTGGGAAAGCTTAAATTCGCTCCCAAATGATTTTTAGTAGTCGATTGAGTTGGTTCAAGCTTAAACCAACATTATTTGTTAATAAAGCTCAATTATTACATCCATTTACAAACAATGACTATTAAAACTATGGAGTTAGATTTATTCAAATTTCAGGTTGTTTTTATTTCCACCAGCCCTCCCCCTAATATCATGTGTCTAGGGACGCCTCTGCTCAGAGCGCTCATTTTCAATTTAATTGCTGATATCTAACTGCGATATAAAAATATTTTATTGCCTTTTAGTTAATGCTCCTGCTACTTCTGAGCGATTTATGGATTTGATTACTTATAGTCTCAACTTTTGAAATAAATTGTGATTTTTATAGTCTAGTTTTAACTTCATGAAGATAATAATAATCATACGATTTTCAAAAATTAAGTCTAGAGTGAAAACCATATGTATCTACTATTACCTAGTTACGCTATTTTTAAGTAAAGTGTATATAAATTTTATATACAGTGCAAATTACTTGCCTTAGTTTTGTTACCTTTTTTTTAAGTAAAGCTCAGATGTATTTTATGTTTTTTCTTTGTTTCTGATCAAACTGTAAGAAACAACGGTGCCTATTGTTTTTGTAATACGTCGAATTTCTATGAGCAAAAAGTAATAGAATTTGTTCTCAAGATTTTTTGCAGACCTGTTGGTAAACGAATGTATGTAATTGTTAGAAAAACATCGTTACAAGGTTTTATTTTAAAATATTTATAGGAAAAGTTATTGTCTTTAAGGATATTGTAAAAGTAAATTAGATCTTCAGCGGTTTATTTATCGTGCAACTGGTGGAAACTTAGTGGTTTTATTACTTTTTGACAACAGGAATACAATCGGTTATAAAGATAACTAAACCGTTAATTTTTAAGAAAATATTGGAAAAAAACCCTCGAAACCAATTTTTGTTTAAAGTAAATTCCACACCTTACTCAAATAAGTTTACAAAACAAAATTTAAGAACCAAATAGTAAAGTTAGACTAGAAAATACATCACACCAACCATTTCAAAAGTTAAGAAATGTATCTTAATATGTTCACCTTGGAAAACCTCTTTGATGTCCTAGACGATATGATGTTAATCAGTTAATCACTCAAAAATTAGATTAAAACCAAATAGAAACAAGAAGTTAGCCAACACACGGATACAAGCACGAACTGCAAATTTTCTTGGTATTATACACCTTCGCCGCGCCCTCTCTTAAAGAATTTTGCAAAGATAGCTCCCCTAGTGCATAAGTTTACCCAAAGAAAAATCCATCTTTTATTATTCGAGAATAAATTTTATGTTGAAACTTTTGTTTAGAATAAAATTTGCATTATTAGGCATATGAATGGGAAAATTACAATATTTCTACTTTTAAATTAAATTAAATCTTAAATCTCTCCAACTACATATGCGTTATGCATTATCCAGACCTCAGTCCAGACTCTTTGACCATGTAATAGGTCTAAAAATGTGAAACATACCTTGAACTAAACAGAACTCTGGACAAAGCTTAAGAACGATGTTTACTGCGTCCTCTATCATGAAGGCATTAACGAATGATGCCGAAGGCGTGAAGCGCAATGTGCAACACGTTAGTGTTTACTCATAAAGTTAGTATATATAAAAAAGTAATATATATATATATATATATATATATATATATATATATATATTTACATTAAAATTCCAAGTAACACAAAATAGTATGTTGTATAGAAAACTTAAATGTTATGTTAGTTAAATGTTATTTTTTCCAATTTTACCATTCATTATAGATTGCTGAGCAACTCGCAAAATCCTCAAAAAAACCCTCCAAATCTTTTAAAAAATTAACAAGTTCTTTTCCATGTGGTTCCAGAGTCAAATATTCCCATTAGTGCGTAGATTAAATTTTTTATTTTTGTATATATATATATATATATATATATATATATATATATATATATATATATATATATATATATATATATATATATATATATATATATATATATATATATATATATATATATATATATATATATATATATATATATATATATATATATATATATATATATATATATATATATATATATATATATATATATATATATATATATATATATATATATATATATATATATATATTATATATATATATATATATATATATATATATATATATATATATATATATATATATATATATATATATATAGATATATATATATATATATATATATATATATATATATATTAAGTATTTTCGACCGTACAGAAATTACAAAGAGGTTTTATTTCGGGTCTAGCGGTCCGTGGGCAAAAAAAAAAAGAAGAAACTCTTTTTATCTTAAGTGCTCAATATTTCGCCAATGTTTATTAGCTTCATCAGGAGCAACTACAAAAATTATAAAGAATAGGTCCAATTAGAATTATAACATTAAAATGACAATCACAAGAATAAAATTGTGTCTAGATATACACAGTCAATACATACTTAAAAATTACTTACAAGATGGTAGAGTTAATAATTTTTAAATTTTAACATTTTTACGTTACAACAGCTAAAATAATGTGGCGTTTTTAATGATAATATTTATGTCCCAGCAGTTAAATTGCAAAAAAAGAGAACAAAACATATTAGCTACACAAGTCTTATCTAGATGTTAATAAATTGTACGAGGTGAACTATTCTACGGTGTGCATTTAAAAAGTATTGTTACATAAAATGTAAAAGATTGCAATAAATATTGCTTAGCTGATTGGTATCTGATTTATAATTAATGCAATCCTTGTTATTTTTTATGTGGTACATTTCTAAGAATAACCTTTTTTTGTAAGTCGATTCCATCTCTAAAATTTTAACATTGGAAAAGTCAAAATTGTGCCCTGTTTTTTGATTGTGTTCAGCCAATGCACAAGAGATTTTCCCTAAACGGCAATCACTTTTGTGGCCAGTTATTCTTTGCCTAAGCCACTGAGATGTTTGCGCGATATACTGTCCATCACACTCCAAGCAGGACAACTGATACACAACGTTACTATTAAATAATAAGGGTGTTTGATCTTTGACCCTAGAGAATAGATTAAAGTTTTTTAATTGTATTATATTTTGCTATTTTTATGTGAGGAAAATCTTTGAATAATTTGGCAATATTATTAGTTAGGCCACTTATAAATGGTAGTTTTCTATCGTTCATCTATCAGTTCAAGCGGTTGAACCTCTTCTCTAGGGCCATCTTATATATTTGATTTATAAATCAGTTTTTTTAGAATATGTTTCGGATAGCCATTATTTAAAAATATCTTTAATATTTTTTTAAGTTGTCTTGTAAAAATGAATCATCAGAAATATGCATTACCCTGTTTTTCATGGGTGTTACTGTATTATATTTTTGATTCTTTGGATGGTTAGAGAAATAATTTAAAAATCTACCGGATGCTCTTGGATTCTGATACCAATCCAAAATAATTTTATTCCCTGGGTTCCTAATTAGCTTAGTGTCCGAAAATGGAACACTACGTTGGTTTTCTTTTTCAATAGTAAACTGAATATTTTTATGAAATGAGTTAAAATATTGCAAGATAAGTTCTGTACTGTCCTCCGGTACTGAACAAATTACATCGTCCACGCATTTATATACAAAAGGTATCTGAAATGGCAAATTGGGGATAGCACTGCTAAATAAATGATCTAAAACTATTCTTGCAAGAATAGGGCTTATGGGTGCGCCCATAGGGGTGCCAAAAATTTGTTTATAGAACCTATTATTAAAACTAAAGTAAGTGTTGTTAAAGTTAAATTTGATTAAATTTATGAAATTATTTTTTGAAAGTGTATATATTTATATATATGTATATATATATATATATATATATATATATATATATATATATATATATATATATACGTTAATGTATTTTTGTTTTCAATGCGCAGGCCCAAACCCAACTCGGCGGTTAATCTGGTTGCACGCGAACTAATATTTGGATTAAACGACAGTACAACGATTAAAAGTGTTGAATTTATTGTGATGGACAGTCAGAGAAGTATTACGGTATATATATATATATATATATATATATATATATATACATACACATATATATATATAAATATATATATATATATATATATATATATATATATATATATATAATTCTGTTCTATTTCGGTCAGGAACTGCGTAGCCGTACCGTATTTGTTAAATGAACTGATAGAAGTCGAGTTTTGTGTAAGATGTGTGATTATAAAAATGATACGCTAAACCGTAAAAAAACGAGAATTATAATTTACAGTATACGTGAAATGAATCATATACTTTTTACATTTACAAACATTGTACATTTCTTCGGATTTGCTTTCAGCACCAGGAGACTAAAGTTCTAACCTGTGTTTTTTTTATTATATATGTCTTATCTTTTCTTATTCAAAATTAAGTTCGTCATTAAGTCCGCCTAAAATATTTCAATATGGTGCAGGAACCAAAGTCACGTGTTTTAAATTTCCTGTTAGGCAAAAATTTGCTCTTCAAAGAACAACTGAAAAATTAAACGAATATATTCTTGAACGCAAAATCAGTTCATATATAGCTAAAATCACCATCCAAAATTAAAAAAAAAAAGTATTTTCTTTCCACTTAGCCTCCTTGCTCATTGACATTGTCTAATTAATTTTAACTTTTTGTTACTGACAACCGTAATGGGTTATTTTTAATGAATAATAAGTAGATAGTTATTACGCCCAGCATGATTCATGCGTATCAGTTTCTTTTATCTACGTGTCAAAAGCATATTAATAAACCTAACTTGGACGTAATAATATAATTTAAAAATAATAACAAAAGTTGATTTACCCGTTTCTATTATTATTTTATTAGTAACCTACTTTTAAGATACTTATCGTTAATGGTAGAAATGGCCATGTTTACGGCGCGGCGTCGGAAATAGAAATCAGTGTAACTTTTCACAACTCAATCAAAGAAGTGCCAAGGATTCAGGTCTAGGAACGACCGTCTTGCAAAACTTATTTAACAATTTTTATTTAGTTCGTTTGAGGGTAGTATTGTAATCGTTAAAAATCACCCTCCAAGATTTTTCAGATCTTCACGTTTCGAGGGCTGTCTGTTCACGGCATAGCTAAAAAACCACTTACCCGATTGATTTCAAATCTTGGTAAAAAATTAAAGGTCATTTGGAAATAAAATGGTAATATTTTGGTAGAAATCCAATATGGCGGCCTAATGCGATGTAAAAAAAATGATTATTAAAAAACTAATTATCCAGTTTGGCTCTAATTTTTCACAAAAATCAAGTATTACGAAAAAATGATCTGGTAAAATTTTGGTATCAATCCAAAATGGTGAGACAAGATGACGGCTTGATATAAAAATTTAAATAAATCAGCCTAAAAAAACTACTTGTTAGGTTTATTTCATATTATGTGCAAGAATTAACTGTGATATAGAGATAAACTGGTAAAATTGTGGCACGAATTCAAAATAGCGGAACAAGATGGTGGCCAAATAAAATGTTTGTAAGTAACAGGATTCTATAGATTTTGACGTTTTAGGGTCCAAGATGCCAAAAAAAAAACATTTTTTCTTAAATTAGAGGTGAAATGGGTATGGCTTGGTAACATTTTATTAAAAATACAATATGACGGAACAAAATTGTGGCATAGCGAAATGTTAAAACAAGTATTACTAAAAAACTAATTACCCAATTTACCTCAAAATTTGGTAACATTTTGATACGAACCAAGATGGCAAAACAAAATATCGGCCTAATAATAGTTATTTTTGTACTAAGGATAAATTTTTTTCTACTTCTTTTAAGATTTTCAGAAATAATCGGGATAAAAATCATTACGTAAATAAATCGAAAAATGTTACTTAAATTCGCAGACCCGCTTAAATTTTGTAAGAAACATACATTTATAATTTTTAATTCGAGGTGAATTGAAATACCATACAATTAAACTATTGTTTTTTATACGTTATCAAAATTGTGTGTATCACACACAATTTAGTTTTTATTGGCACTTTTAGTTCTACGTAGCATCAAAAATCATTGTCTTAATAGAAAAAAATAACAATAATTTGACTTTACCCGGAACTTCGCTAGTTATGGATCAATTAATCCTTTTTTCAAGGAAATTTAGAAAACACAACCACAATACAATTTAGTTCCACACATAGTTATTTGATGGTATGTGTTTATATAAACTGTTTTATTATAGAAGAAAGGAATATTGTGGTGGAACTTTCGGCTAATTGGGTAAAACAGATCAAAAAAGACCTTAACCGGAGCATATATACTTGGCTTTGCTTTAATAAGTTGTATAATTCAAGTTTTGTTCCTTAAATTCAAGTCAATCGACCCCGAAAAACATATTCCCTCATAGAACGAAAGCTTTCACGGCTGTGGTCAATTAAGAAATCATGTTTCTTGGGGTTATACCGTGTCAAATTGGAATTACTTTCCGACGTTTCGCCTTCAGGGATCTTTACTCCACGAGATCTGAACACTGAAATGAAATGAAAAAAATGAAATTTCAGTGTTCAGATCTCTTGGAGTAAAGATACCTGAAGATGACTCGTGCAATCGAAGGCGAAACGTCCGATAGTAATTCCAATTTGACACGGTCTAACCCCAAGAACCATGATTTCTTAATATATTCTCTCATTTCCGTCGGTGTGTCTGTGCCTGGCATAACTTAAAAACTTTTTGTCCAATTGACTTCAAATTTTGGTCGCAAATAAAGGGGCATATGAGAACAGTATAGTAACATTTTGGTAAAAATCCAATACTGCGGAACAAAATGGCGACCTCACAAAATGCTATAAAATCATTATTAAGAAACTACTTACCGAACTGTGTTATAGGAAAAAACTGGTAAAATTTTAATGTGAATCCGTTATGGAGGAACAAAATGACTGCAGACTGTCTAATAAATGGTTTACCAATTTAGTCTCAAAAAATTACTTATCTAGTTGATTTAAAATTTTGCATACAAATTAAATGTGAAACAGGTCTTAGCTGGTAAAATTCTAGTGCATATTTTATATCTGACACTAAACAAAATGACGACCTAACAGAATGTTTAA
This sequence comes from Kuschelorhynchus macadamiae, assembly GCA_030620095.1. Taxonomy (NCBI): domain Eukaryota; kingdom Metazoa; phylum Arthropoda; class Insecta; order Coleoptera; family Curculionidae; genus Kuschelorhynchus; species Kuschelorhynchus macadamiae. The sequence goes on along the minus strand of JAUTXW010002888.1, from coordinate 472,763 downwards.
ATATTCGGTAAAATTTTATTTTTTGGATTAAAACCTTTTTATAAAGGAAAATAATAAATGAGAATTTATTTTTTGTAGACTATGTACATAAAGTTATAAAAAACAAATAAAAAAATCAGTTAATTTGTCTTTACCCACAACTTTGCTGGTACAGAATTCCACTACACAGAGATAATTTTATAAATCCATATAGTGGTTTAATTATAACTTAAAAGAAAACTAAAATAAATTATACTTAGTTTATATGTTATTGCCAAATAATTATGGGCATATTATATAAACTCTGTTACCTGTACGTAGTGAAATTCGTACAAGAAAATGTCTGTATAAAGGGGAATTTGCCGATTTTTGAACATTAAGTATCCAAAGAGCGCCCCTAGGAGATATTAAAAATGTTTAGATTGGATAACATGAGAGCTTCAGATATATTTTTAGGTTAATTTTAACATATGAATTGAAACAATTAGCACCAAAATTCAGTTAACGAAATCTTACATAACTTAATGTGGTTATAAGGCTGATTGCTTATTTAAGTAGTAATTATTGTTACCAAACGTAACATTATTATTACGTTTAAATTTAAAATTGAAGACACCAAACCGTCCCTAATAATATCCAAATAATGGATTCTGGTAAAGAGCCTTTTAAGGTTAAATCGATGGAATACTTTAAGAAAACATTTTATTTACATCTCAACACTAGTGTAGAAAAACTTAGGATTTGTTTTTATTATACATATATAAAATAAGTTAAAAGAAGTTTTTGGTTTTTCGACTGACTTTCTGTTAGCTCACCATCTTTCTAATTATGTCGTGATAAAAAAAAGGTATTTTTCAACACACAGGTGGTGGTAAAAAATAGTATATTATATAACAAGGGTCAAAAGCGAAAGTTTTCAAACGAATAGGTAAATCCTCCCATATTTACATGGCGGTAAATTTTAAAAAAAGGGACTATCGGCAAATCGAGAAATCACTACCAATTTGTTATTTTAAACGGAACAACCTGTAATTTTTGGATAATTTTTGTAGGGATGTTTAAAAAATAAAGTTTATCTTAATAGAACGGGCAACATAGACGAATTGCGTCAAAAAATAAAGCACGAAATTGTAATTTTAAATACAGAATGTCCCTTTTTCATTACCAGTACCAGTAAAATTGCTTGGATAATGGAGGGGGTCACGTGACATGCGATTAACTTATAAAAAGGCTGTTAGCAATCACTTCATTTACAAAACATTAAAATATTATGTTGCACTGATTTTTTTGTTAATTATTAGTTTGTATTTATTAAAAATATTGTATTAAATAATGTTACTAATTTTATTTGTTTTTCGTGGGAAAAGCGATTTTAGTATCGTCGATTTGCATCACGGTGAATTTGTCATATATGGCAACTTTAAAGCCAAATGACTCAAAAACTACTGTTTTGAGTATAGACATATTTTATATTTTCAAAAAGAAGAGAATCCAAATATAACTAAAAATATAGGGTGTTCCATTTAAAATAACAAAGTTGGTAGTGATTTTTTGATTTTCCGATCGTCATTTGTTCTTAAATTGACCGCCATGTAAATATTTAGGAAAAATCCTGCAACTTTCATATAAACATTTTTTTTGTAGCTTAAAAAAAGCTCTCAGGTAGTGGCAAATTATAAAAAAAAACCCTGTACGTTTTTGTTCAACCACAAAGAATTTTCAGTACCTTTATTTTTATTTATATTTTACCACTAGTATTAATTTTTTTTTCAACAGTAGTGTTGAGAAACCGTGTAAATGATATAGGACTTTCTAGTCAAATTAACAGTGCTTTCTTGTCAGTTTTGTACGTGGTCCTAGTAAAAAATATGTGCACTTGTAAAGCGACGTAGGGCTGAAATTCACATTAAACAGATCATGTTCAGTATTGGTCCAAATGTATATAAATAAATATACAGCAAATGTTATAATAAAGAGATAGCAATATATCTAGTGAAAGTATTTAGTACCTTTTATTTATATGACTCATTTTCTATTGCTTTCTAGGTTTGGAAAAATAAACTTAGAGGATTATTTAGCAATATATATCTCAGTTACGCTATAATACTATGGCCATAAAACAATTAAAATTCTATGAATATCTCAAATGAGTTTAAATGAAAGAATTCTAACGTCATCAAGTATTATATGGCCACAGATAACCGGCATACGACTATAATTTAATTATTCTGCCCTTTAAGCGTAAAGCTTACACACAATCTAAACGAAACATCAAAAAGCACTTAATAAACACATGTTTTATTCACTATTAGCCAAGCACATACGTGAGTTCGCTGCTTCTGTAAATAATGTCTCGAACAAAAGGTCCTCTGTTTGATTAACAAATCTATTAAAAATATAATATGCAATTGATGATGTAAATTTTTTTTAATAGTAAATGGACAAAATTTTCACTTGCTGAAAATTCCAGCAAACTTTCCTGCAACCCTTCGAAAACTTTCCTTTAAAATAACTGGAACAATTCCCGAAACTTTCTCACGAAAACTTTCCTCTTTAAGTTTAAATATTTTGGATCTTATTTAAATTAATTTTTAATTTACCAAACTAGGTTTTTCACTTTTCAGAAATAACAAATAATTTATTTCTTCCCGGAAAAATTCCAAAATTGGAAAATTTCTGAAAAAGGAATGTTTCCACTCTACTACTTTTTATTTTTTACTTCAACACCCATGCCTTAGTCACTTAAAATCAAAATTTAAGTTTGTTGCAAAAACTTCTTATACATCACATTTTGGTAATTTCGCCGACTTTTAAGGCCGTTTTACATACTGCAATTCTTTATTGCAAGTTGCAATAAAGCTTGCTTTTGTCAAACTGCGCATGCCTTTGTTCAAGACTATTGCATATTGCAAAGAAGAATTGCAGCATGTAAAACGGCCTTTAACAAATATAGAGAGCATATCGCAATACAGGAAGCAACTGTCCAACAAGCACTTGGGATTTTAGAAAATTTTCACAGGATAAATTCCTTATAAGACAGAGTGGACTAGCGAAACAAACTTCGATCATGAGAAATTGAGGCATTTTAGGAAAAGAACATGTTTCGGATTTTTCTTATTTAAACAGTAATCATCACCATCCTTACTCTACCTTTCGTATATACCCATTTTGTGTTTAACTTGTCAGACAGGTATATGGGGTTTAAAGTATATCATCGGATACGAACGACACCATTTGAGAAGTGATTTTAGCATATTACTGTTGGGGCCAACCACTGACTACGCTATTAAGAAATTATGGATCTTGTAAAACTGAAATTACTATCCGATCTTTACTTTAAGAGATCTGAACTCTGAATGAGCTCGAAGAGATGCCCAACTTGTGCTCGCCGAAGCGTGATCCTGTGTTAAGATCGGTTTTCACGTGTGATGTAGACCGTAACCCGTATCTCTTTTGAAATTTTTTGTATATTTAAATATTTCAATAGATTCTCTAAGTTTTCGTTTACAAAATCCTGGAACCGATGCTAGAACCTTGGTTTTCTTTACATTTATAGTATGATTAGTGTTATGCAATTTGTTTCTTTTTAATACATCGTTCATATTCCTTAAGTCTAGTTCATATTGAGCGTCCTGTTTCTCCCAGATACACTTCTCCACAGTAGCAAAGAATTTTATATACTCCTTCTGTCTGGACAAGTAAAATATCTTTCGCGGATCGCAAGCATTGTCCAATGTGTATTGAAGATTGCACGCACAAAAGAAATCGGTTATTAATTCACTAGTATTTAGAGCTATTTCGATTTCTGATCAAGATTCTCTAACATCGGAAACATCGAAACTGACTGAAGCTCTCAGAGGGAATGGCTATTGTACTGAAGATATTACTTATAAAAGATATAGTAATCCAACTCCGCCAAAGGAGAATGATAAAGAGTCTCCGTTAGGTAGTGTTGTTCTTCCTTACATACATGTTACTACAAACAAAACAAGACGATTACTTCAACAAACATACGTACAATCTTCAATACACATAAGAAGATTGGACAATGCTTGCGATCTCCAAAAGATATTGTACCTTTCCAAATACTAAACAGAAGGAGTATATGAAATTCCTTACTCCTGTGGAAAAGTGTATGTGGGAGAAACAGCACGCTCAATATCAACTAAACTTAAGGAATATGAACGATGTATCAAAAAGAAACAAATTGTTCAATCTGCTATAGCTGAACACCAGCATAACACTGGTCATATTATAAATGTAAAGGAAACCAAGGCTCTAGCCTCGATTCCAGGATTTTATAAACGAAACATCAAAAAATCTGTTGAAATATTTAAACATACAAAAAATCTCAATAGAGATACGGGTTACGGTCTACATCACAAAACCCGCCTGAATCTCTTTGAGCCCATTTAGTGTTCAGGTCTCGTGGAGTAAAGATCCCTGATGATGCCTCGTGCAATCGAAGGCGAAACGTCGGATAATAATTCCAATTTGACGCGATCTAACCTAAAAAATATTATTCCTTAACTAACTTCCCATTAGATGACAAGCGCATTTAAATTTATATCAAGCAAAATTTGCCATGGGCCTTGATTCGAGCCGGGCGTCTGGAGCACTAGGGGGCACACAGCCACTGTGTCGCGCACGCTATTTAAGTAAAATTTAAAGGATATTACTATCAGAATATATCAATAAATTAACAATTTACTTTTGACAGACCGTACATGTTAAGGCAACTGCCATGTAGGGTTTAGGGAAAGTTTGGATTTCGCCATGAAATTCGTTCGAATAATTTTAGAAAATATTTTTTCAATAAAAAAAATGTGATTTCGAAAAATTTTTTATAATTTCTAAAATATTTCTAATATATTTATTTCTAAAATAAACTTTTTCCTCCTGTTTGTTTTGTACAGTGCAATTGAGAAAGTTTTATTAAATTCACAGAATCCAACTTTTATAAGGACTTATAAAATAGGTGACGATGGGTTCTACAGAATGACTCTTAAACAGCAATAGTAGGTTAAGGGTCTCCCAGATTATATTATCTAATTAACGAGAGAGCGTGATACCTATAGATTAAGTCTGATTCTGTATTTCTTGGAACTGTACAAAAAGAAGTACCACTTCATAATTTGTTAGCCGATAGTGACGAGTCAGAAAACATATTGTAAATACAGGGCATTGCCGTTTCCTGACTGGGATATGTTAGAATCTCCTTCGCGAATTTGTTGCTATGAGTTAGTTTCATCCCACAACTTATTAGTGGAGCTAAGTCTAAAAGGATAGGAGAGATAGGTCCAAAAATATTTAGATAATTTTTTAGCTTCTTTGTAACATTTACAGTAACAATGTCCTTTTATTTTATTACTGTTTGGTGTTAGTAGCAATGGTCTACTTATCTGTAGATTCTGGCCATGAAATGGGGTGCTTTATTTGAAATATTGCGTTGACGCAATTGCAATGGTTTTGTCGATTAATATATCAACAATGTGACATCCGTTTTGTCACTTGGATGATCACGGTCAAAGAAATTACACGGGTAAAATATTTTTCATGACATTTATTCTATATGCAGAGTCAAATTGTCTATTCTATATGCAGAGTCAAATTAGTCTATATTCGGTTCTATACTCGATCTAAAATGTGTTTGGAGTACTAGCGCAAATGGACTAAATATTCATATTTTTGTGAAAGAGCCCAAATCCGAACAAAGTGCTCTGTCATTAAAAATGTGAAAATAACTGATCAGTTATAACAAAACACTATCAAGAACTTTAGTTCACTTGTGCATTTCTACGGAAAATTATACACTTTCAAAAATGTGCTTTTCGAAATAAAAATGGAATTTTAGATAGATCCAAAATTCGATGGATTTATTTTAGTTGTAAATTGCGAGGATAAAACTGTCCGACTATGAAATATGGGGCTGTAGTTATGACAGAATATAAACAGTATTGAAGTATTGAATTATATATTATATATTTATTATTTGTTCTAAATGTGCATCTCCACGCTCGGAAAGACTTCATAACGACCTTGTCCACTGAATAAGGGGGGTCGGTCCTGCGAAAGAGAATCGAATGTAATTCTTTAATTCATCTATGTTTAGTTATGCCCTAAATGTTTGCGTGGGAAGGAATTAGATCGGGCGAATCAGTAAGATAAGGGAATTCAGTGAAACGTAGAGTGATATTATTGCGATAATGTTACTGAAGAAATTGACGATCTGGTGCAGCTCTGTAGCATTCGCGTCGTCCTGTTGAAAAACTTGCTCTCGAAATATAAAAGCTTAGGTGCATGACAAAATCTACGTAGATCAGCAATAAAGCGTCCAAAATGTGTGCAATATACCGATGTTCATGTGACTTGTCGAACATTCTCTTCAATAAAGTACGGATCGATGATTCCGTACCCAGCTATTGTATACCATATGTTTACATTTGTGAAATTTTGTGTCGATAGAAAAACCCACAATTTTCAGAAATTCATGATTTTCATACCGTAAGGCAGGTACTTTGGCACAAAATTGCACTCTAGCACAATAATCCCGAGGATATAAGTGTTGATGTACCTGAATAGCATACAAAAATACATTAATTTTGTAGGAAAGCAGAAAATTATCCAGAAATTGTAAATAAACTTCTAAAATATTACCAAATGATGGGATATAATACGTCGTTGAAAATACATTTTCTACACTCTCACCTAGAATACTTCCCCGAAAACCCTGGAGACGTTAGTGAAGAACACGGAGAATGATTCCCTCAAGAAATTCCCAATATGGAAAAAAGGTAACAGGGGAAGTGGAATCTGGAAGCTGTATACAAGAGGAAGGACAAAAAACGAAAGAAAATTGATTAATTGAATAATTACAATGTTGTTACGAAGTAACTAGGGTAATAGTTCATAGGAAGTTAGAATATTATTAAAAATTACGTTTACAATATACTTCTCCAAGATGTCAAATTTGGTGTATATGCAATAAATGGTATTAAAAATTGTACTCCTGTTCCTTATTTACGACCTTGGAAAATTTTTCAAAAAAATATTTTGTTTCAAGTTCAGTTAAATACAATCCAAAAATCTTATTTTTGCGTAAGCCTTATAAAAGACTTTAAATTTGTTGGGCAGTGTTATTATAGACATGCATGACCCCTTAATTGTAATTCACGTTAGTATCAAATGTCCAGAGACGCCCTGATTTCCCCTTTCGTTGGCAAAATAAAGGCCTATACGCCTGAAGTTTTCATTTTAAAATCGCAGCATTGCTTGGTGCTGGTTTCTGAAATTTTAGCTGAACTGGTCACACACCTATTCAGGCTGTATTTGAGAATATCGTTGATCAATTCATATTACCATACCATTGTCAAAGGCTAGTCGGACTTTTCTACAACACGTCATTTGTCAACAACGTTGCTCACATAGGAGCACAGCCGACTTTGTTTTAGTACTATTCATTTTAGGCCATACTGTATTTGTAGGAATTGGCTGCACACCAGTATTATTTAGATATTAAAAAAAATTCTTTTTATAGAAAAATTGAAATATGCGCCTAATAAAAAGTGTTAGTCAGGGTTATCCAAAATTCCACTTTGTTTAGAAAAAGACGACTCACAAAGTGTTTTATGGGCTTTTATGTAATTGTGTTTTTTTAGAGTCAAATATCCCGCTATACTGAAAACACGTGATTCATAAATCTTGACGCCAAATTTGGTCGTTTTTAGTATGATCTTAAAGTTTAGAATTACTACATATTATAGTTCAATTAATATGTATATTATGCTTGTGAATCCAATAATTTTATTCACAGACAATTCCTCATTTTTACCTTGCTTTTATTAGTTTCCCTTTTCTGGTGCATTTGTTTGTTTTTCTAGTTCAAACCAACTTTTCAAGCGGATTAACTTCAAATTTGGCAGGCGTTTACAGTGCGCGTATTAGAAATTTAAAAAAAATACAATTTATTACGTATTGTATTTGCATGAATATTCCATTAAACAGTTATATGTTCCCTTTTTTTTCGAATGGCGCCCACTTTTTTATAAATCTCATAAAACCCTCGCATAGAACCCTATTTTTGGGTTGGTTTTTCTTACCAACCATGGTGCTAGTTTAAGATACCCGTTTTAGATCTATGCTGGGTATTCCGTCGAGGTATTATACTAGGTCATACGTGCCTCCCCTGATGCCTGTTTGCTAAGTAGAACCAGAAAAAATTCGCTTAAATTTAAAGTAATCTCCGAAAACTATAAGTGATAATTTCGATATTATTTTTGTATTAAAATTTCCTATTTTTGATTTTAGAAATTAGCTACCATTCTGACCATAAATGCAATATAACGGTGAGCTCAATTGTGCGAAACAAACTTGATCACTGCAAATTATATTTTGTATCCGCTTGTGACATATTCGAGAATAAAATTCACTAGTGTGTTATTATTTCCTTCCATTGTAGTTGAACGTGAGACGCCGTAATTGATTATGCAGATACTAATATTAATAAATCTTATTCCATATATGAAAAATTGAACTGATTTAATTGTCTTTATGTTTTGAAGGAAACTGGTTTGTTGTTTCTAGTCGTGTAATTGTTATAATTTTGTATGTCCAGTTAAAACAGTCTAACAGGATATACGTTGAAATACTGATATTCATAATAGTAACCAAGTTGGACAGAATTTTTAAAATCCTTTTTTGTATTTAATTACTTTTCAGTATTTAAATAAGCTGTAATTAAACACCCGGGATAAAATGGATTTGGTATTTGGAATATCAAATACTTTCGAAAAGTATTAAGGAATTGGTATTTAAAAATGTATTTAAAAACATGAATTTAATTTAAATAAATTTTCTGTATTTCAATAATTTTTATATATTATCTGTATTTAAATATAAAAATGATTTAAATACACATGTAGTGTGTTCCACGCATTTAAATAATAGTGTTAATTTTAAAACAGATCAACATTATTTTTAAAATTATATAATATACATTTATCTTTTAGAGTTTTCACGATATTTAGGTTTGAATATTACCACAGATTATTATTGGAATAATAAGTAGTCGGTTGAGAAAGTTTCAAATACAAAAAATATGAGAAAGTTTTTATTATTCTCATGCTATGGGCTATGAATTTAGAAACTCTAACTCCCAAAAAAGTAGGCTTTGCCAGAACGATAATTTATCGAAGTCAATTCAATACTTCAACTCAGAAAACAAAGATCATAAGCGAAACAATTATAATGATTAATAATATGTCAAAAAATTTCTTATATAGTATAAATTATAAAATTAAAAGATGCTAATATAAGCACTGCACCACCAATAGAAAACTGATTCACAGCCACATGAAACATGCGACTTGTGGAACAGCCCTGTGACTTAATATTATAAGTAGATATCAAATACGGGAACTGATTCACCCCCCACCACTACTCCTGACCTTGAGAGCCCAGGTGTGCTGTGTAGTTTGGCCTTGAGGCGATGTGACGTCATATGACCTTGAGCGCGCATCACGCTTTTTCTTGAGCGCACACCTGAACTTGAGATTAAGCTCCGCCCCATGACCATGAGATTAAACCCCGCCCCAATGACCATGAGATTAAACCCCGCCCCACGACCTTGGGGAATTGCGCATACCACGTTTTCAATATTTGTCCTTGAAGCGATGTGACATCATCATATGACCATGCAAACCATTTCATATAAAAGATTGGTGGTGTAAGCATATTGTGTTATAACTGAAGTGAGACGTGTAATTGAACTTTCAATTAAATTAAACATGAGTTACGTGTGTGATATGTGCGGTGCATCATTTACCCGCAGTTACAGTCTGTTGCGTCACAAAAGAGAGTCGTGTAGGGGAAGACCGGATGATGATTTTGGTGTTGGAGGAAAGCGTGTAAGATTGGATGTTGCAGGACCCTATCCGTCAAATTCCCCAAAAATGCAAAGCTGCGATGTTTGTAATGTTGTTGTTTCGGCAAACCGAATGGGGGCTCACCAAAGAACATTGGTGCATAGAAATAATGCATGTATACCATTATCACAAGGTGTAGAAATGATAGATGGTGCCTTCAGAAATCGCATCGCGACATATCGTGTGAGCAGCGACAGTATCCATGTCGATTTTACTGCATTCTTCGATGATATTAAGCAGAAAGTGTTGGATTTGGTGCGTCGAATGCTGACATCGCATGGGGCTCTGAAGATAAACATGGTTGTTTTTGGTCAATATCTGCTACCATCTCAGGACGTGTGCAGCGACAAATCGTTTAATACAACCAATCAAGTAATCACGGATGGGGATGATTTGGAAACTGTATACCAATCGTTTGTGGATGCAATGAAGACCCAATCTATGGAATTTCAAGAAAAAGATTCAGGTATGTTTAAATATTTAACAGTGTTGTTTTGTGAATTACAATACTTTGTGTGTTTATAGGGTGGGCGCTTGAGAAAATTCTATATCTGGAAGTGAACATCAACGAGTTTAGGCCAGTAAGCGGCTCATCATACATCAAACTACCGAGATTCATAGAGAGCAAAAAGGCTGTGATTAATGTGGTGAACCAAGACGAGTGCTGCTTCGCTTGGGCTGTAACTTCAGCGATGTTTCCCACAATCAATATGCCAACACAAGTTTCATCATATCCCCATTTTTCAACTGTGTTGGATGTAACAGGTATGGATTTTCCAGTAAAATTGTGTGATATTAGTAAATTTGAGAAACAAAATAACATTTCAGTCAATGTGTATGGTGTAGAATCTACTTTTGAAAATAATAAGATGAAGTATGAAATAGTTGGTCCACTTAGGTATGCGAGCAAAAAATTATTAAATCATGTAAATTTATTGTTAATAAACAGTGATTGTAATATTCAAGCTCATGATGATACACATGTTTGCGATGCACGTTGTACAAAAAGTCATTATTGTTGGATCACAGATTTATCTCGATTAGTGTCTAGTCAAATTAGCAAAGTTAAAAGTAAATTGTATTTTTGTGATGGTTGTCTCGTTTATTTTGATTCATTATCAGCTATAACTTTACACCAGAAAAATGATTGTAATCACCTATACACATTGACACCCTCAGAGGATATTAGGGTTGATAAGTTTGGAAAGAGTGTACCTGAAAATATTTTAAAATTTGAAAGCATAGAAAAGCAAATGCGAGTTCCATTTGTCGTATATGCCGACTTCGAATCGGTTCTAAAACCATTACCAATAGCCGAACCAAGTCCTCAAAATTCTTACACAATGCAGAGTGTTAAACACGAACCATATTCCTTTGCATACGTCATAAAATCTCTTTCTTTTGATGATACTGTTTCTAAATTTGAATTGTACCGCGGAAATGATGCAGCCCAAGTATAGAAAGCGATTTAAGGCGCCTTTATAATACATATCTAAAAGATATTAAACCAATGAACCGTTTAACACCTCAGGAAGAGAATGAATTCGCGAATGCTAAAACATGTTGTATATGTGAGCAGCCTTTTATCGACAATGAAAAAAAAGTAAGAGATCATTGTCACATAACGGGGAAGAAACGATTTGGTGCTGCTCATTCCGTCTGTAATTTAAATTATAAACTACCTAATTTCGTCCCTATTATTTTCCATAATTTAAGCGGTTATGACTGCCACCTATTTATTAAAGAATTATGTCGTCATGGGGATAATATTAACGTCATAGCCCAGTGTAAAGAAAAATATGTTTTATTTACAAAGAGCATTTACGTTCACGATTATGTCGACAAACAAACCCTATCGATCAAGAAAAAATATTTAAAGTTGCGATTCATTGATAGTTTTAAATTTTTATCCGCTTCGTTGGAAGACTTGGGTAGTGGTTTAGATATTGATAGTTTCAGGGAAACGGGAAAACACTTTCCTGATCGGTATCAATTCGATCTAATGCGGAAAAAAGGTGTTTTCCCATACAGTTTCATTGATTCTTTAGAAAAAATGAATATCCCAAATCTTCCAACAAAAAATCAATTTTATGATACACTAAAAGAGGAACATATAAGTGATGAATGCTATGACAGAGCCAAGGATGTGTGGTCATCGTTCAAATGTAAAAATTTAGGGGACTATTCAGATTTATATTTAAAATCAGACGTGACATTGCTATGCGATGTATTTGAACAATTCCGCGATATGTGTTTAAATATTTATAAACTCGATCCTGCGCATTACTGCACTCTTCCAAGTTTATCATTTGATTGTATGTTGCGCATGACCAAGGTAAAGTTGGAGCTCTTGACTGATATCAGCACAATTAATTTTTTTAAAAAGGGAATATAAGTCAGCGGGAAGCATATTGCCAACAACATATTACCCGACTATGACCCTACAAAACCAGAATCGTTTATTACATATTTAGATGCAACAAATTTGTATGGTCATAGTATGTCACAAGCATTACATATTGGATGTTGCCGATGACAGTCCGGTTGGCTATGTTTTAGAAGTGGATATTCATTATCCGGAAGAATTGCACGATCACCATGCTATTTTTAAAACCATACCTCCAACGGGAACATCCAAAATGAAATTAATACCGAATGTTAATTTATTACATATACATTAAAACAAGCAATTAACAACGGCCTAATGGTAATGAGAACACACAGAATTTTAAAATTTGATCATGGTTGATATATTGATTTCAATACTGTCAAATTGATCAAAATGCAATTTTTGGTAAAACCATGGAAAATGTGGAAAATCGCAAGGATATAAAATTAATAACCCAATGGGAAAACTCAAGAGGGAAATGTGGTGCTAGAGCCCTAATAGCTCGGCCTAATTTTAAAAGCTGTTCCATTTTACTCAAGGAGGTTGAAAATTAAATATAATAAACCTATATATATAGGATTTTCCATATTGGACATGTCAAAAACGGTAATTTATGATTTCTTTTACAATTTTATCAAGACGAAATTCGGGAACTCTACACAGATATTCCCTGATATTAAAAATATTCACAAATAATTTTTATCGCTGTATGATGTTAAATTTGACACGTCAAATTATGACATTTAATATTCAAAAGAGTATGTCAGTCTTGGGTAGAAAGAAAGATGAGTTTCCAGGTGATCCGATAATCAGTTTTTATGTTTTATTGTATAAAATCGATTAAGAACGAAGTAAAAAAAGGGTATCAGAAATCGGTTATCAAAAATAATCTTAACCTGGAAGACTATCGGAAAGTTGTAGAACTGGGCGGTTTAATTTTTCGTAAAATGAAAACTTTCCGAAGTCAATTACATAACGTTTATACCGAAATAGTAAACAAAGTAGCTCTGTCCCACAGTGATGATAAACGTTATGTAATTCCATCTTCTACAAAAACATTACCTTGGGGTCATATCGACATACAGTTCTATCAAACCACACCTGAGGAAAATGTTCGAAATGTTATGAGTGTGGTCGAAACGTTTTTATCCGAAGACGAAAAATTAGATCAACTTCTTAGTGTGATGGAAACGTTTCTGACTAATGATAATGTTTAATATAACGTGCTGGAAAATCCATACTTTATTGTATTTAGTTTTTTTCATATATATATTTAACCTATATTTCGACGCAAAGATTTTGAAGGACACATCGCAAGGCCGTCCGTGGGTGGAGCTGCATATTCAAAGTTATGGGTGGTGGGGTGGCTAGTAAAAATTAAGGGGTTGTGTTAGTGGGGGTGGTTGCAAAAACCAGATGTAGACATTGTGTAACTTCAAGACATTTGTTCAGTTTCAAAGTTCAGTTAAAATTACTACGCAACATATAAAAATGAGTTCATTCAGTGAATTTGGTGGTTCAATCAATAGTTTTGTTCTTGCTAACTCGCTCGCCGAAATAGTTTCGACATCGAAAAGTTTAATTTTCTAACACCTGGCGCATTCGAAGCAGAGTGTGGTGATGCCGGCAACAACAAATTAGACGCTGCCAGCAACAACAAATTAGATGATGCCAACAATACCAAATTGGACTGCCATCGGTGGCTACATAAACTGCTTTCCACTAGATCGACAAGAAGAACCGCAGCCCGCAGTGAATATAATTAGCGATATAACAATAAAGGAGGCAGCAAAACCTTCAATACTGAAGAAAGTCCTTATGAAAGGCTCAAGATTTTCAAGAGCAGTCAGAAAAACATCTTTGGGGGAGCGTGAGCCACAGCCGTCAACAAAAGTTGACTATAATCCGACAAAAAAGAAGGATTACAAATAAAGCAAAATTGATGAAAAAAAAAATTGTTACAACCAACCCGAAGATGGAGTTCCAAATAATTTTTTCACAGGATGAAGACGGTGAGGTGATGGCACGATTGACAAATATGAAGACGGTTTGGGGTGAAAGTAGGAGAGAGGCTGTGCGGTGTAGGAGAGAGGCTATATGAGAGAGGCGAGCGACTGGGTGTGTGTCCTAGGCTATGGAAAAGTATGAGCGACGTCTCTCATATACGCAAGTAAAAGAAAAAAAAAAAAAAAATTCCTAAAATTTGATAAAAAACACATTAATAAAATTTGGTTTGATTTATATATTGATAATTTTAAAAACTAGACAAATAACACAAACACATTAATAAAATCAGTATTTATTTATAAAATTATATATATATATATATATATATATATATATATATATATATATATATATATATATATATATATATATATATATATATATATATATATATATATATATATGGTACAATTAAATGTTGACATTCTATACATCGCCACCATCCATTTTGCACCATTCCGTAGTAGCATCTTCACGTAGTGGAGTCGGCATTCCCTTCCTGCGTATCTTCTGAAACATCAGGCACTACCCACCAACTACTGTCGGCTGGACCATCAAACTCACCACGTGGTGATGGTGGACTCCACCAACTTGATGAGTCAGGCAGACTGGCTTCAGCCGACTCCTCTTCCTGACCCTCCTCATCAGACGAAGATTCATTTTGCACAACAAATCTCTGACCCATTTCAACTGTTTCGTCGTCGTCGTCGGAATCAGACGAATCTGACCGGTTATTTAACCGCACTGTTTCAACATCAAATACCCAAGAGTTAGAAGAGCTGGAAGACATGTTCGTTTTGCAAACTGATTTGGAATATAACAGAAATCTTAAACGTCAACCTTATATATATATATACTCTTTGTATCTTATTATGTAGTCCGTTGCGCACCCAAGGTCCTATGACGTCGCATACCCTCAAGGTCGGGGAATATAGCAACGCTCTCAGGGAGGGTCGAATCTTAATTCAAGGACGAATAGAAAAGTCCTATGACGTCACCCACCATCAAGGTCGGGGAATTAGCAATGCTCTCGGGGTCGGATCTTAATTCAAGGACGAGTGGAAACCAAATTTTTATATTAATTTACCTTTTAGAACTTAGACTAAAATAAAATTCAAAATAACTGGTGCAATATGTTTTATTATTTAATTGTTGACATTAGTTGCTAAACTATCTATTACACATATATTAAGTTTTATATCAAAACACTAAACTATATAACAATATATGGATATACTAAGATATACTTTAACATATATGCCAAATATAAAGTATAATAATTATAAATAACTAAACGACTAAACAAGCTTATTTGATGCAGAACCATTTAACATATTATAACTAAAAATAGAATCGTGAATTATTAATGCGAAAACTTTAGTGTCTTTAGGAAACCGACTGTTACGTGTTTCAAATTCAATCTTGACATCCACAGTTGACGAGTTTACAGCTTCCACCTGATGCGAGCAGTCAATAACAAACAGCGGATTTTTCATGTATTCGCCAAAATCCATCATTGGATCGTTAAATTCTCGACCATAATAACTGCTTTGGAAGTTTTCATAGTTATAATAGGCCGCTGCATACAATTTCTTTGAAAAATCCAAATTCCATCTTTCATAGGGGAATACTGTTGAATTAAGATAAACTCGAATGTCACTTATATTTGCATTTGTAAATTCAGTCGCATCTTCTTTATAGCTATCCGCTTTTCCAATATTCTGAAATCCGATAATTAAATAACGAGGTTTCTCTAGACTTGTACTCGTTCTTATAGCCCAAACATCGGATGAAGTTTGTCGGAGAGCGGGAAGCTCGTAAAGATCCCACATACGGTAAGCCATTCGGATATTTGCATTATTACCACCTTTATTAATACGTGATAATAGTTTTAGCTTTTGTCTATCCTCGGGAACAATGTGACGTATTTTCCACTCCAGTTTGTCAATTTTAATGTCGGCTTCAACTTCTCCAATATAACAGTTGTTAAAAGTGCGGGCAATTATTATAATCAATTCCTGTTTAATGTTAAAAATCCCCTTCGTATAATCCTCAGCAAAACCCATCAGATATTTTAGGGGTACTTTGCCAGAAAATACATTACTAGCGGTATCCACAATGTGTTGGTTTTCTTCATTTAGACCCCATCCGCATGTAAGAAGCGGTTTCAGCTGTGTACTACCAATGGAAACCATTGTTTTAAGAGCTGTAGTTACACCTGGTTTTCTGACAACTGCAACTTTCTCACCGCCTATCTCATATCGAATTTCCTCAAATAGAAAAGCTAATGAATTATTAGATAAAAAACACTTTTTTGTAGCGTCTTTTGGTTTAAATGTTCCTTCGACATATATGTAGCTTTCCGATATATCCAAAATTATGTCTTGAAAGTGAACTGGGATACGAATTTCATCGGAATTTTGGAATTTAGGTGATCCGTAGGGTTTATATGTATGTTCTTGCAGGCTTATGATAGAATTATTGAAAATAGGTTCAGTAAAAACCTCAATTTTTTCACTACTTGTCATCATGTTCGTTGGCTTCGTACTTTCAAGCCGATGGATTGAAGAAATCTACGATCTTTGGCAGAGAGACGTTGATATCCTTTTGGTCCGACGTCGTGATCGTGAATGAGCTCTGTTTTAGCGACATGTTTCTTTTTATTAGGTTTCGTTATTGTTTGACATATCGGAGAAAACATGTACGGTCGGCGGTTGTAACAAAAACCCATCGTTAGACTAGTTTTTTTAGCTCCAGTTTAATAATAATCTTCTCGTCGTTGAAATCGATAAGATCACCGTTGTCGTCCAAGATGCGTAGAGTAATGTTGTCAATGAACTGACGTCCTTCAGGCTTCAACGGCAAATAAATAAGGTTTGTGGGTTCTTTCGTTATCTTATAACCAGGTTCAACATCAATATCAAATTCAAATAAAATATGACATTCTTGTGAGTTCAGGTATGCTCCAGAGATAATATTACAATCAACACGTATTATGCGTACTTTCATAATGTCTACTTGAGAGGTTGATTCATGTTTTTTGTTGTCCGTTGTTAACAATATACGATCAAATCCCAACATCCGACCAATGCAGTTTTCTCCTGTAAAATCCATAATGTATTTTGTTTTTATTTCACATTTCAATGTGTTATTATTGGGTGTTAATGAAAATATTTTATCATCATTATCTCTCGTGGATAGTTGTAGGGCAGTTTTCATTGCTTTTTCAATCTCGTGCACTTCATATACTCCGGGGGGAATTGTTAACTTTATAGATGGTGAAGTTTTGTCATTTTTTTTCTTATATGCAAATGAATTATTGCTTTCATCAATATTAAAAATAGAATTATATGTGTAAAATCCAACAAGTGCAAGCCCATATTTATTGACTGTACTGAGTTCTAATGGTGGGTAAAAATCTGTACTTAACACGCTCGAGCGTCCTGTTAATGTGAATGTGTACGACATGACTGATAAAAAATCTACTGTTTTTAGCTTTTATTGTTGTCGACAGCAGTTTATATTGCTATAGGTTGTACACCGTTTACTTGGTTTTGAAATTTTAAACCAATTTTTTTCTGTTATTTTTACATCACTTATTTTACAGGAACAGCAAAACAATCTCCTAGGCGCTGGTCCATCACATTCATCTCCATTCAGATTCTGGTAATTATGATGGTCCGTACAATACTGATACTTTAACATGTCTATGTCACATTTCATGTGTTCTGGTAATTTATCCCAAACAAGTGCGATTTCATTTGGGGAACAAGCAATCATTACCTCCTTGGGTATGTTTTCTAACTCTTTAGAAGTCATTTTTAATAAACTACCGGAACGATAATAGGCTTTTAACGAAGACGCCATCTTTTTATAACTATCCCGATCCATTTGGGGGGTATAAGACATATTGACTTTTACGATTGAGAGAGAAACTTTAAGCATAAATGACCGCACCAGACTGTCCCAAATTTTTGTTGTCGATCGTATGTATAGTAAATTTCCTTTGCTGCTTCCCCACCCATTCGCAGATATCGAACCAGTTCAGTTGGTGGTGGTAAATCACCAAAGCTGTCGTAATATGTAACTTCTGAATCATTCTTTCGATACGCCACCCAATGTGTTCCAAATCCCATTAAACTGTCCAAATTAAGAATACCAGATTCATAACGTCGAGGACCTCGTCGAGGAAGTGAATCTCGCATAAATACACCTCTAAAGTATGGTACTTGTAGCTGTAATGCATACCTTTCTAGATCAATATTCGATAATGGCCTTCGAGGAAGGCATTTTACTAGTTTTTTGAATGGTTCATAAAAAGCCCTAAACCTGTCCTATATGGTTTCAAATACATTCCACCTCCATTCGATTTTAGCTGTAACTCACCACCAGTTTTTTGGGTAGTGGCATTTTTTGCTGTTTTTACTGCACGCACTACCCCTGCAACACCACCTGCTAAGGATCCTAATGCTGAGAGCCCAGCAAATATTGGTATCAAAGGTAATAAGCCACCAACCTTTGGAACAGGTATAATTCTAGGTATGCGTATCTTCCGCTTACCACCACGGGCTTTTAATAATTTCCTTGCCGCAGCCACTGCTATTCTAGATGCGTTAAATATGTCTTTTTCAGCAAATTTCTTACCACCAGCCTTAGCTAATTCAGCTCGAATGGGTTGTCGCAATGTCGATCCAAAAGTAAACTTGGACACTCTTTTGTTTTTACATGTACGTTTCCCTTTCACAAATCGTCGTCGCTTTCCTTTGGAGCTCTTTATTTTAGCTGAATGCGTTGAAACACCCATACCGAAACGTTGTTTCGCCTTCATAATATTTGTTACCAACCAAGCAGATATTTTTTCACCTGCACTAGCGTCTTTTGATTTTACTCTCTCCCAAGCACGTTGTTCAAGATCGTAATCAGCTTGATGGCGTGAACTTAGGTTATTTTCGGTTTTTGAATATGCTATATCGTGTTTCTTACACGCTGCATCTAATGGGTTAATTCCCAAATCACCTCTCGCTAATCGCTTTGTAAGTTTGGTGCCTGGCCCACAATATTGATAACCGGGAAGGTGTAACTCAAACGGTAGTTTATTAATTATAGAATTCACTATACCACACCCAGTCTTACTCGAATATCGAGAGCGTCCACTTCGTTTGATGGTCTGCATCTGAATGAGTAGTTAAAGCCGTGTGTACGATATAAAATATTTTTTTTTCACTATAATGCGTATTGTTAAGCTGAAACAGAAGCTAGAAATAGATAATCTCGATGAGAAGGTTGGATCTGGACATGTAGGGAAAAATGTGAGACGTCGGCATGGTCCTTTGTTGCCATTATCAATTCGTGGATTGCTAATAGGACCTTCTAATTGTGGAAAAACCAATGTTATGATTACCTTGCTTACACACCCTTTAGGATTGCGCTTTGAAAATGTCTACGTATATTCAAAGTCGCTGTATCAACCCAAATACGAATATCTCAGGAAAATTTTCACGCCGATTAAGGGTCTTGGTTATTATACTTTTAGCGATACAACAAATATCGTGGAGCCATCCGATGCCAAACCAAATTCAATTTTCATATTTGACGACGTAATGTGTGAAAAACAGGATGTTATACGATCATATTTTAGTATGGGACGACATAAATGTAGATAGTTTCTACCTAGCACAAACCTATTCCCGAGTTCCCAAGCAATTAGTACGTGACAACGCCAATTTAATTATAATGTTTAAACAAGACGAAATGAATTTACGACATATTTTTTCGGATCATGTATCGCCAGATCTGACTTTTACACAATTTCAAGAGATGTGTGCTAAATGTTGGAATGACAAGTATGGGTTCCTCGTTATTGATAAGGATAGCGATTTAAATTCGGGAAGATATCGCAAGGGGTTCGATAACTATATATACACAGAGTAAGATCAGTGAATTCGCATTACATAGTTGTGTGATACTCTGGCAACATCACCTTCATGATGAATAATGATATAGATCTGAAACGTCAATTGATTGGGGTTACAGATGCCGTTCGAAAAAAGTTTAAACAAATTAGAGCTGCTAATGTACAAGATAAATTTGAATTGGACAAATTTTATGAGCCGATTGCTAAGCCTTTGACTTCTATATCCGATGCAGTAACACAAAAGTCTCGTAAACATATACAATCACAACCGAAAAGTTTAAGCACATACATAGAGGAGCCACTAAATAAAACAACCATGTTCATGTCAGAGGAGTTTCCCGTAGAAACATCAACACCGATCACAGAAAGGTCCAAGTACACTGCTGAAACATCGATAGATACCCCAAAAAACGAGACGTTAGATGGAATTTATGCAACACCTTCTCCATCAAACAAATCTACAATGTCAGCTGTCACATTAAAAGATCGCTCATCTCCGGATATTATCATTAATACATATATGAACGGTTTAAAGACAAAACCATCACAATTCGATACAGTTTATGGAGTACATCATAAATCAAAAGTAAAAAACAAAAAGTTTATGGGTAATTTGGAAATACGTTTTCCTCCTGGTAAAGTGACACTATGGCACAACTCTAAGAATATTGCAACCTTTGAAGGGAATGCGGAACTTTACGATTTGATATTCTTAAAAAATCCGCGGGTATTAGAGCATATCGAAAAGATGACTCCCGAAGTGGCAGAAGACTATAAAAAGATGCTGCGATTGACAAATGCAGCATACAAGGGCTATGACGAGAAGCGGGGACTACAGGAAACCAGGCGGAAAAAATATTTAGAGATTATAAAACCATTAATGACAGGGAATCGAATGGGGAGTGGGATCGCAGGTAAAAAAACATATGCTCAAGTAGTGTTACCATTAAAAAAACGTGTTTTATCGGAAACTCCTAGCTACGTATATTGGAATAACCCGAAGGAGTTGGTAGAACGATTACGATTGCTATGGAGTTCAAAGATGGCTGGTCATACCGGACACGATAATGAAATAATGTCAATTATAGAAGAACTTCGTGAGGAAGGTATAATTTATTGAGTAATCACATAATTTGATCAGTATCTCAAGAGACGTGAGTTGGAACTATGACTACTAGCACAGAAAAAATAAAAATTGTCAATGAACTTCATAGGTCAGCAAGAAAAAATTTTCCCAGAAGACACACCATCATTAAAGGATATGAAGACTTGTGGCAAACAGATTTGGCGGAAATGTAACAGTATGCAAATGAAAACGATGGATACCGCTATATCTTGGTGTGCATAAATTGCTACTCCAAATTTGTCTATACTAGGGCGATTAGAAACAAGACAGGGGCTGAAGTCACTAAAGCAATGAAAGACATTTTTAAAGAAGCAAGATATACACCAATAAATCTACAAACCGATCAGGGAAAAGAATTTTTTAATAACATATTCCAAAATCTTGTTAAGGAATATAACATTAATCATTATTCGACGTACAGCACCAAAAAAGCTGCGATAGTTGAACGAGTCATACGTACACTCAAAAATTATCTCTATAAGGAGTTTTCAGCTAGAGGTTCCTACAAATGGATACAACTTTTACCAGTCATAACGAAAACCTATAATAACACAGAGCATCGTACTATTGGTATGAAACCTATAAACGTTAAATCAACCACACGCATTAACGCATACAATTGGATAAAAATAGTACCCAAAAAGTTTAAATTTCGTTTGGGCGATATAGTTCGTATAAGCAAACACAAAAGTGTCTTTGATAAAGGATATACGCCCTCATGGTCCACGGAACAGTTTAAAATCGCAAAAGTTAACATTACCAATCCACCAACATACCTATTGGAATCAATAGAAGGTCAACCTATAAAAGGATGTTTTTATGAAGCTGAGCTGCAAAAAACAAGTAGTCCGAATGTATATTTAGTGGAAAAAGTACTTCGTCGCCGCAAGAAAAATAATATTAATCAATTATTTGTAAAATGGTTAGGATTTTCAGATCAATTTAATTCTTGGATTGATGAGACAGATATTGTTTAAAATATTATATGTTGTAATACATTCAAACCTATCTAAATATGTATATTGGTTAAGGTTACTATTAAAATAAATACCCAATGAACTTCAACTTTGTTTTATTTAAATATGTGTTTATTACAATTATAAACTAGGTTTATTCACAACAATCATCATTCTTGATTATATTTATACCAATCAGCAATCTTGATATTATCTTCATATATGAGTAATCCTCATCAAGCTGGGGCTATATTAATTATTTCTCATACATTATTCCATTATATGCTTGACCACTTTTTTCTCCAAATCGCTCATTCTGATTTCATGTTTTTCAATTCTCCCGAGTACATCCATTTTTATTGTTTCAATATTAACAATTTTCGCTTCAAGCTGCTTTATATCGACACGAACCTTATTAAGTAGATCTGTATTCAGTATATCTGCTATTTGTACGCGTAATCGATGAATTTCTTTAAGCGCATAATCCTGGGTAACAGCATCACTACCCTTAGTCGGTGGGGCGACATTGGTTAAAGATTTTCCCCGCATGTCATATTGACCGTCCGGCGTAAGCTTAAATCCAATTCCTGGTGATCCCCTCAATAAATGCACTTTTTCACCAGGCTTTTGACGTCCAAATTTATCAATTGTGTTGTTACCACGACCCATGTTTATCTAAAACTATTTTTTTTCACCAAAGTGCAGCATTATAAGGTATAAAATAAAACTTGTAGTCTCTGCGACGTTGCTTACATATTTTCATTAAGGTTCGATAATATGACATCACTTGTTTCTAGTATCATGTTAAATAGTTTTCTATTATCATAGTTAGATATTTTCCTTGAATGTATCCCAGATCTATGAGTTTCTCTAATTAAACGATCAACATTTTGCTCAAGGTTGGATAATATTACTTCTCTTTTTTCTATTATCGAGTACACATATGCAAATTCTATTTCCGATTTAATAACACTAAGTATTTCACTAATTTTAAAATAAGTTTGATTTAATAATTCAACCAGTAATATCCGAAGTTTTTGAATTTCTTTAAGGAAATATTCTCGGGTTACAGTATCACTACCTTGTGAAGGATCTGCTATGTTAGTTAAAGATTTTCCTTGAATGTCGTATTGATGATCAACATTCAACTTAAAACCTATTCCTGGAGGATTGTATACTACTATTTTTTTATTAGCTTTTTGACGACCAAATTTATCAATTGTAATGTTAATTCTACCCATGCTTACATAGAACTGATGTAAAATTTAAAAATGTTTGAATTTATATCTGAAAACTGTTAAAAATAATAGAAATAAAAGAAAGGTAATAATAATAATAATAATTTATTTTTTACCTAATACTAAATATTTACAAATTCCTAAAACTATTTATTTACAAATTCCTAAAACTATTTATTTACAAATTCCTAAAACTATTTATTTAAAAAAACTTATGGTTCAAACCCAAACACCCTCATTTCCTCTTTTGTTAGACATATATGTCTAACAATGTCTTCCAAATCTTCATCTTCTTCCCCAAAGTCCCCAAAAAAGTCCTCTTCGTCAGACGTGTCTAGGGGGGCCTCTAGGTTGGATGCTGTGGAAGAAGAAGAAGATGGAGAAGCCGCAACCGCCCATTGCTGCCCTTCTTGACTAAACTGCGGCGATGGAGACCGCAAAATGTCAGAAGGGCCAGCTTGATCGGGGACCTGCAAAATCCCCGATGGTCCTGCTGTCTGCGAAATGTGCGGAGATGGATCAGCTGGGGTGGTTGCTGTTGTATCCTCTTGCGGTGGCGTATTAAGCCTTCTCCTAGCACTGGGTGGTGACGAAGTTGGCGATGTTATTTGCTCATACATCACAAAATTATTGCACCAATTACAAAGACCCCTCGTTCCAACTAGCACATCATAGTGCTCACACATAGCACACCTCTGCATCCCATTTATCGAAAATGGCTGGACAATCGCTATCGGCTTTTCTGGTACTGCATTCTTTGTGGAACTAGATTGAGATTGACACTGAGACATTTTAAACTTCTTTTTTATTACACGTAGCTAAATAACGATGAAGACGAACTAATAATTTGCTTGTTTAAGTGCGTGTATATATACAGATTGTTCAAGGTTGTGTTTGCAACGTCACACAGTTATGAGGCGTGTACATTCGTTTGGGGGCGTGTACATATAGATATTTCAAGGTTGCGTTTGTGGGCGTGTACATATAGATTTTTCAAGGTTGCGTTTACAAGGACACACAGAATGCATGTGAATAGGATTTGGGTGTTATTTTCTCGGAGAATTTAAGAATAAACAAATAACACAAATACATTAATAAAATGATTATTTATTTACAAAATTATTTTTGCATGATACATATAATTGTTTACATTCCTATTTGTTTTTCACAGTTTTCATTCTCTATATCGTCAACATCCATTTTCTACCATTCTTCAGTATCATCTGCGGTATTGTCTACACGGTCCAAAATATCTGCACCATTTTTCACGACTTCATTGATGTTTTCCGCTGAGACCAAACCATACTTTGATAACAATTCCTTGGGTAAATTTGGTATTTCGACAACATAGCTTTGGAGACCTTCGTCGATCATTTCCACGCAAAACTCGTCTAAGTTGATGGAACCATACAGGTATCTTTCACACAAATGAGCGCCTGACATGAAATTAATTACATCTTTCATGTACTTTCTATATTGACTGACTGTTGATTCAACCGCCGACCCATCATAGGTTGCAAAATGTAATATCTCTTGTGCCGCAATTCTTAACTTATGCGACAAACACATAATGTGAGAATCAAGGTCTTCACTTGGTGTGATGGTACTATTGCTGTCACACATCTTTCAAACACTAATTATTAAAATGTCTGTGTATTCTGATTTGTAAAATAATTACCAAATTGTTAATTAACCCAAACACCCAATTAAGAACCCAAATTAAAAGACGAAAATAATACCAAATTAAGTAAATATTTCTAAATTTTGTTTATTCTATTAAGCACCAAAATTAAAAGATGAAAATAATACCAAATAAGTAAATATCTCTAAATTTTGCTTATTCTAAACACCCAAATTTAAATATTGATCTACTAGTATTAGTGCCTGAGATTACTCGCAAGCTCTGCCCCAAATAAGTTAAAGTATACATCCCACCCGACTTATTTATAATTTCGATAACGTCTTCAGAAATGGTTTCGACAACACGCTTTGGTAAAAAAGTTTGAAATGTTTTATCATGCGTTTTGTCGTACAATGTTGCATGAAAAGCTTTGCCAAACCGTGTCATCTTTAAAGCAATATTTTGAACTATAAAAACTTTCCCAATTGTTAATGATGAAAATTTTCTTTGTTCAACAAAATCTATATCCTTATTAAGCATTTCGTTAATTTCACCCAAGTTTAATTTTGCACTCATTGTTGAAAAAATGTAAAAGATTTAATATAAAAACACAGTATTACCGTAAATTTAAAAAATTGAATCAGAATACACCACACAATAACTTTTTAATGATGAAATCACTTGTGACCGCACAAACAGTGTACCTCTTTTTAGCTTTGAATGGCGTCAGCCTTGGTTTTAATAGCTAACACTCAAGGTCGCATGACGTCACATCCTCTCAAGGCCAAACTACCCAGCACACCTGGCCTCTCAACGTCATGGACAAGTATCGAAAAAGCGTGATGCGCGCTCAAGGTCATATGACGTCACATCGCCTCAAGGCCAAACTACACAGCACACCTGGGCTCTCAAGGTCAGGAGTAGTGGTGGGGGGTGAATCAGTTCCCGTATTTGATATCTACTAACGTGAATCCACAATAAGATTATAAGAAATAGGAACAAGAAAAAGTCCTAGTTTTCAGCAGTTTGGAAAACATTTTTTTAAATTTTGTGCACTATATTTTAAAAAAACATTCTCATTTAAAAAAAATATTTATCAACCATACATGCCAAAAGTGAAAACTACATGCGAGTCATTTTTGTTTTTCGATTTTAAGATATGACCGGTGGCCATGATTCAGCATTGCCAACTTTCTACAACAAAAGTAGTGTCGAAAAGAAGACCATTACATTATTTTACGTATCGAAAAGACGTCTTTATGATTGCAAAATAGAAAAATTAAAGCATCACGTCTGTAAAATAATAGCTATAGCTGCGAAGGTCTGGAATACTAAAAGTTTTAAATACTACTTCGATACACCATCGTGAAGCCCCTTGTAGATAAGAAAATGACATTTTCACTATAGGCGAAATGAATAATTCTGTTACCTAGTGTGACCAAGATCGGAAAGTGTCAACCTTAGCTGTCAACATGTTAAAATATTTAACTGCAAAATCTTATCACTCTCAGGACAATTTCCAATTTGTGGCTTATTTTAGCAAATAGTGGGAAGTCTACGTCATACTTAATCAGATAGTTATCACCTTAGTCGATGTAGAACGTGGTCATTTTAACTCGCCCACATATTAAATTGCTGTAATTTTTTTATTTTTAAAATATCAAAAGGATCCAAATATCAAAATGAATAGCTAGTTCCAAAGTTTTATATAATATTAAAAACATAATAAAAAATACAATTTTTTTAAGAGACATCCTGCATTTTTAATGGTGGATGTTTTCAGGATTATAAATATACCGGGTTTGATATACTTAGCTTTAATAATAAACGTATTACACTGGTATTATGGCCCAGCTTTTCCTTATTTTCTCGTAACTTGTAAAATAGTGGTGGCATATTTAGAATCAGGAAAAAGAGACCTATCTATTAAAAATAAAATTTAGATATTTGACAAATGACTCGTTTTTATATTTGTCTATTGTGACACAAAAATTAACTAACCATACAATAATAATTTCTGTTTTGGGTCTTTTTAAATCTTATTAAATTAAAAATTGAAAATTATATATAAGATTAAAATGTTCACGCAATACTATTTTTGGAATAAATTTACCGATTGAGGAATACCAAGGGAAATACACCCGGCCCAAGACAGGAATTTTAAAATGATACTTGTTCAAAAGCAGACTCTCAGGAATGCCTAAGACAATACTACATCTCCCGTTCGGAGCGAGAAGGAATGACTGAAGTATTTAATACACCTTTGGAGAATTACCTAAAAACGTAATTCAGTTAACAAAATGGGACTGAAATAAATATCCCAACAATTTTTAATAGCCTAAATAATAAACGATCTGGTACATCAGATTCAGAAGAACTGATTTTTAAGTATATTTAAGCTTTTTTGAATTGTATGGGATTTTATCTTTTGTTTTACCGAAAGAGCAATACACTTACACACATTTTTTTCCAGTCATTTTCGCGGTAAAATTACGTTTTTAAAGATGTATCACATGTTAACCTTTATTTTCAAAATGTCTGATAAAACAGCCAATTATTTTAAATAAAATCTTTTCTGATTTGACAAAAATGGTTGGCATGTCGCCATCTTAAAGGCTAGCATGTGACACTTTAAAAAGGCAATTTTACACCCAAACAAAAAATATGCAAGGTGCTATTACAAATATTGGAGTAGAACGCTCTTTCGATTAAACAAGAAGAGAAAAAAAATTATTAAATTACAATGTGATGCTGTAAGAGATTCTTTAATCATAGTAGAAATTTCTACTATGCTTTAATGTTTTGAAAAACTGTTTAGTGACAGAGTGTTTGTAACATTCTTGAAGCGACAGGATTACATGTTCCTTGAATAGAATACCAAAAGAAAATCTTACACAAGTTGAAGTTTTTTGACATAGGGAAATTTTTATAAACAACATCTCCAAAACCTAACAGTCGTAATGTTATGTTATCGCATAAAAGGTATTTGGTTTTACAAGGCAAAAACGATTTTAGACTATACCGGTTTTATAGAGGCATCTATCCACATTTAAGTTTGTTATTTATAGAATTCCAAATTTCAACAATGATACCTAAATTCTTTGCTTCATTTACTGAGAAAACTGGTTTGTTTTCTATACGGATTGCGAAATTATTCATTAAAAACTCTTGTTTTTGTTTGTTAGTGTTACAACTAAGTCCTTGAGATTTTGTGGTATTAAGCCTCAAATTATGATCATTACAAAAGTTTAAAATGTTGTACAGGTCAGAGTTAAGTCCCTCTTCGAATTCTCTAAAATATAGATTTCTTATCCTAAGATAAATTTGCGAGTCGCCTGCGTACAGTTGTAATTTTGAAAACATATATAACACGTTCATTCATATCGGCAACATATATCAAAAACAAAAGAGGAGAGAGTATAGAGCCTCCCTTTGTTTTAAGTAAATAATTTGAGTTTTCGTTTTTTTCATGATTTCGAATACCAACACAGCCATAGTGATTGGTGAGAAAAGTTGAGACGAAATTTATTATTGAAGATATCACGATGAATTATAAAAATATATATTTTTTATTTTGGTTAAAAAGTTCTATCTACTACTTCTACCATCTCCTAGCTAAGAACACTTGGGAGATACAGACCACTTCGCCTTACTCATGAAAATTGGTCCAGACGTTTAGCTTGTAGATAGTAATAAACAACGATACATACATTACATATATGTTAAACATGCACCGTCAAGTAAGAACGATTTCAATCAATCTGAAGTATTATACAAGACGTCATTTTATTTGGCATTCTTGTCTAACATGAAATATGCATAAGAACTAATCTTTAATTATCTGTACGTTATGCAAATCCATCTGTAAAGTTTTTTACTGTAACAAATAATACATTTTTAATATTAAATAAGTGTTCAATTTTTCCCAATTTCTTCTGGATATTATTTTGTTATACTGTGCCTATCCTTGCCCAAATTACATACTCTTACATTAATTTATGTACAAGAACTAGTTTATGAACTTTCTTCATATTTCTTCTTGCTAATACATTATCGCCTGCGAACTACCAAAAGGTATAATTTTGGCTCAACCAAGTCTAACCAGCACTGAACTAGTAAATCATTTTAATAATGCCGAAATAAAGTTACGAATCCATTTCCTTATTTCACAATCAATTATGCAAGGGAACTCCTAGTTTATGCAGTGTCAATTGAATCAAGGGGGAGCAAAATTGAAAACCCAGTAAAAGTTACGTCTGATTTACTTATCTCTGACAAAAATTAATGATAATTTTTTAAAGAATTACATATGATATATGCAATTTGAATCAGTTTAATTTTTAGGTGTAAACATAAACTGATTTAAAAAAAACAAAAACAAAAGAATATAGGTGAACGTTTAAATGAAGGACAGTTTTAAATGGTACCCCATTAATTATCTTGTAAAGCATTATAAAACATTGCATTTAAACTAGGGTTGAGTTTTATTTTTATAACTAGCCCTTACCGCCAATTTACCTGAAGCCATTAAAACAAAATTTTTTCGTAAGTAGATTTTATTGTGCTATATTTCCTACAAATTAGCACTGACAGGAATCTGTTACATATAACATTTTTTTAGGTTACTGTAAAGTATTATTATGTATCAATTTATCTCAGTGCTAATGTAAAGGAAAAATTAGCACAAGAAAACTCGTTTATCTAAAATTGGCTTTTGTCCCTTACAATAAACTGCATTTATTCAACATTTCTCCAGAAGAAGATACTCTGTACTGTGTACCGAAACAAGTGTTATGGTGTACTATTTATATACATTTTAAATTTATAAAGAATATATTTTTTTACTAAAATAAAACCAATAGAAATCAACCGCAATCCAAGTGTAATCTAAACCAACAACATTCTAATATAAAATTCACTATGAAAATTAAGTCAGATGGTGCCATTCCTTTCCTGGATGTGTTGGTACAAAAGAAAGAGAACGACACCCTAGGCCATACTGTTTACAGGAAATTGACGCATACGACTATCTATTTAATTTTTAGTTTTCACCATCATCCATCTCAAGAACAATCCACCGTCAATTCATTAGTCTTTAGGGCTTTGTCAATACGTGATAAAAATTCAATTACGGAATAAACAGAAACACAGACTGAGGCTTTAATATCATATTTTGCTCTGAACATATTAGGTATTATAATAATCCCAGAGCTAAACCAGTATTGGATACTCAACAATTAAGTAGTGGAATTTTACATTTTATTCAGGGTACTATAGAAAAATTTGCAAGAAGTCTGTGGAGATCGAATATTTTTTAGTACACACAAAAAGATCGGGCAATGCTTAACCAAAAGATGTAATTCCTTTCCTGCGGTAAAGTATATATAGGTGAAACTTGACGGTCTGTGCCTACTACACTTAAGGAACATGAAAGATACCAAGGTTCTTGCATCAATCTCGGGTTATTATAAACAAAAAATTAGAGAATC
Organism: Kuschelorhynchus macadamiae; assembly: GCA_030620095.1. Classification (NCBI taxonomy): domain Eukaryota; kingdom Metazoa; phylum Arthropoda; class Insecta; order Coleoptera; family Curculionidae; genus Kuschelorhynchus; species Kuschelorhynchus macadamiae. The sequence continues at coordinate 442,121 of JAUTXW010002888.1, read as the reverse complement.
AATTGAAATGATCAAGCACCCTGAAAATATCAATAGAGACGCGGGCTACGTGCTATATCATGCGTAAAAACCAATCATCACAGTGATTCACGCGTCGATGGGCACAGGTCGAGTGTAAGTATCTGAATTCTGCTCAATGGAGCTCATTTAGTGTCTTGATCTTGAGCAGTGAAGATCCCTGAATCAATTTGACACTGTCTAAACCCAAGAACCATCATGGTTCTTAATTGACTCCAGCCGTGAAAGCTTTCGTATTATAAGAATCTACTATGACTATTTTATATGTACTATTGAAAAGCACACCCGAAAATTGGGAACAGCTGAAATTTGCTAATTTAAATTAAAATCGAACTAAAGACATATTTTTAAAATATCCTGAATATCTCTCAAACTGATCATAGGATTGAGTTCCCCATGAAGAAATTTATTTAGGTGGACGAGATCTGAAACATTTTCTGCTTCACAATATGATTTTGAAATATTATTATAGTATTTGACGTATATCTGTTATATAATAAAGAAAGGTTGTCTTTTTTTATAGCCAATCACTACGACTGCTATAACACATCGTCAATAATGTGGAATACCGTTAAATAAAATCGATACAGCTCCGAAAAACAATTTTCTACATTTCCTACATTTACTTCTAGCAGTGGCTTTCGGGGATATTTTTTGGGGCTCCCTCATGATTTTAAAAAAGCTTATTTTTTACATTGACTTTTATCAGACTGAAGACTTGAAGAAGAAAATGTATTAAAAACGATTTTGAACAGAAAATTCTTACCAAAAAAAAACTAAAATTAAAATACTCTTTCTGTGTTTTACCGAGGTGTATTGGAGAGTTGTTTTATAAGACAAGATGTATCGTCTTATATCGTTTTCGATTGACAGTGTAGATAAGTTATTTAGACTTCCTTCCGACATTGTTGACCCGAATTTAATTTTCGCCTAGGCCATTCTCGAAAAAAACCTTTCAACTTCGCAGCTTGATATAGATGAATTAGAAATATCAAGTAAATTTTAAGTACTATTTTCAACAATTATTTTCAACATTTTGAAAGCGGTAACAGAGTCATTCTTCTTAAATCGTGAACTGAAAATGTTTGGTGTATTTTGGCGGTTCAAGACCATATTGTAGGGTTTAATAGTTTTGTCATCTTGGCGAATATTCATGTCGTTAGAAAAAAACCGTTCTTCGTAAATGGATAAGGGAAAACTAATTATTTGGGTGTTCGTAGGCGAAACAATTTGGAATAAAAAAACACAACCACTATTATAATAGTTTTTCTTGAGTACATTATACAGAGAAATGGTAGCACTGTCAAATGACAGGAAAAATGGAAAAAATATTATCACAGTGGTATAAAATTAATATATTATGTACAATTACCAATTCAGATAATCTCCATATTAAAAAACACTTTTATGATTTATATACTACGTACTAGCATGTTGCATTCAAAATACGCAGTAAATATGTTTTTAGCATCTCTAGTCATATATGATTTTAAATGAAACCGAAAAAAAACATATAAATCTACTTTTATAAGGAAAAAAGGATAGGTACAAAAATAGATTTTTAAAATCGGTCCCATAACTTTAAATTACTCATCAGGCTTTCCTAAAGTAATTGTATGTTTTGATTTTCTATAATATAATCATAAGTACACTAAAATTCTTCTATCGGACTTGCGTTGTCTTTATTAAACTGGTTTCCCACGTTCTGAATGGTAACTATCTTAAATCGTTTTCAAGTGTAAACTAAACGCTAACTCTAAAGCTATGGGCTTATATACTAGTCATGTGCGGTGATGCATGAAATCTCCCCCCCTGATTATCTCAACCGCGAACTTTTAGGAAGTCATTTTGAGCTAGAAGCGACTCTCATATATTTGAAATATTGACGCTAAGCTTGCTGAAAATGCGGCGATTTCTTTTATGAAACCGGCTTCTATAAACTTTCGTATTCGCTAGTGTTGCTCTCTATGCAAAGTTCTAGCCACTGCATCGGGTATTGGTTTGACCAGACGTGTTCTGCTATTCCCGATTTTGACGTCTCTCCCTTTTGAGTAAGATTAAAACGCTCTTTGATACTTAGACTAAGAGAGCGTTCGTTTTGTCTCTCGATTGTGCGATTCACCACACTCACATGGTAATTGGTAAGTGCATTATTTTTTCTTGTCTGTGTCCTTTGGCTTTGTTTTTGTCAGAAGGCTTCTTAACGTATTACCCGATTTGAAAACGGTTTTGATGTTGAAATCCCTGGCCATTCTTCGAATCTTTTCAGATGTTCCCTTAATATAGGGTATTGTGAGAAAGGGTTTCTTGTGGATCGGAATGTATATTAATATGATAACCATTTTGTAATTTTGAGATAGTTTTACTTATTAACCTCTTAAAGTAACTAATTTCCAGTAGATCTTTTTTATGTTTTCTATTTCTGCCTCAAGGTTCATCGTATTATTACAAGTTGTTACAGCTCTGTTGTAAAGCGTTCTTGCGATGTCTTTTTTTGTTGCTGCAGAATGATTAGAATCCTGGTTGAGATATTCTCCAGTGTGTGGGGATTTTCGGTACACTGTAGTCCCCATGCCCTCTGCAGATCGCCTAACGAGAATGTCAAGAAAAGGCAAAGAAGAATTTTCCCCTTTTTCTATAGTAAATTTAATATATGTTCTTATGCTAATTAAGTGATTAAAAAGTTCTGGTTCTTTGATTTAAATAATAAAAATATGATCCACATACCTAAGCCTAAGTTTAAGCTTGATTTGAGTAGGATTTATTGCGTACTCTTTGAACCACTCCATATAAATGTGGACTACCACCGGAGAGAGAGAGATGACCTCATCGTCAGACAGCTTTCTACATCAAAACTAAGAAATTTGTCTTCTATATCCTAATGTGATGTGTTTAAGAATATTATCAAAATGGTTAGAATTTTGAAGAAATGAATTTCTTTTACCTTCTAAAGGTTGAATTATATCTAAAAAATATTTAGCCAAATCACTTGTTGGTGAGTCCCTGGAGCTAGTAATTGGACTTTCGGCTTGTGGATCTTTGGCAAACCTTAGAGATGGGGTGGCTCGTTGTAATGTGGCTTTACCTGCCTGTCTGGGATGTAAGTATATAGGTATATATATATATATATATATATATATATATATATATATATATATATATATATATATATATATATATATATATATATATATATATATATATATATATATATATATATATATATATATATATATATATATATATATATATATATATATATATATATATATATATATATATATATATATATATATAAATAAATATATATATCCTTGGGCGGTATTTTGTAGTCTCCTTTCGTTAAGACGGGAAGAAGTCTTTTGACAAAAATAAAGCCAAATAACACCGACAAAAAAAAATCCGTTTAACAAATCCCGTGTGAGATTGGTGAATCGTACAGTTTCTTAGTGTAAGAGTCAAGGAGCATTTTAATCATACTCAAAAAGGAAAGACGGCAAAATCGGACATAGCAGAAGACATCTGATCAAACCAATACCGGATGATGTGGTTGGAGCCTAAAATTGTGCATAGCATTTATAAACAAAAGTTTATAAAAGCAGTTTTCATAAAAAGAAATCAAGATATTTTCAGCAAGCCTACCGTCGATATTCCAAATCCGACATAAAGATCTTAGTGACATTGTCTACCAAACAAACTGCATCACAAACTGCATCACAAACTGCATCACAAACTGCATCAATGTGATGTAAAGGCCATCAACATGGACACTACTGTGTAAAGTAGAAGCCAAGCTAGGCTGTAATGGCCTTAACTTGGGCCGCATTCATGAATCAAAGATATGATCTATTTAAGAATGTCGTAAATCACTTCCAAATATCTAGTTTTGTTAATTTTTATTTGTTCAAATAAAATGCTGGCCACGGCGGGGCCCTATTTTCTTGGGGGCCCTAAGCTTCAGCCTAATGGGAGATCCGCGCCTGCCTTCTAATGCTTTATTATTACTTCGAAAAACTATCATATTGAAAGGAAATTATCGTTTATTATAATTATTATTACCAAATTTTCGTACAGTATGGACAGTTAATAGAATCCTATATTACATTGAATTTTTCATGAAATTACGACTATAAGCTTGAGTTGCTTATTGGATTTTGTGAAGGAGAATGCCTTTCTCCCGGCTTCTCTAGGATTTGAACTTTTTCGTTTCTGTAATGAGCTCATTTCAGTCACAATGAACAGAAAATACGTTTTAAAGGAAATGAGAAGTCATACTTAGTAGACATTCTAATGATTTTATCATGCTTTCCTTTCTTCCTTTTTGAGAATAAGAATTCGGTGGATATATATTTCTGTTTGTTTAAAAAATATATTATATATAAGAAAAATATATTATTTCGCAGTGTAGTAAAATCAATGTATATATTGCTGTTTAAGCAAAGTAGTTTTCGTGATTTAACAGTAACTAAAAGAAACCGAGGATCAAGTTTCTTCACATACAGAAAACCATCACAAACAGGTCATACAGCATAAGACCATTAAGATATTGTGAAATAAAACTTCACTTTAAGAAAAAAATGTATAAACACCAAAACATCAAAATTTTAAAAACATAATTAAACTTATTCATAAGCTTTATGCTAAATATGAAATTAAAAGGTAACCCTTTGCTTAATAACACTTTAATCCGAACTTTAATAATTAATTTTGAAAAAAGCGATGAGTTCAACATCTCCTTATTAACATTGTTATTTGAAATTAAAGGAGCAAATTTCTCCAAATATTTACCGAATGTCATCTAGGAACTTGTATCTTATTTTGAAAACTGATTTCTTAAATATAATATATAATTCTGTTTTTTTTCTCTTCTAAATTATCTTTAGTAAACTTTGGCTGTTCTATTTTGTACAAAAATAACTACATATTTAATTAACTAATATAATAGCAATTTTTCCTGCCGAATTTCATTTGAGCAATTTCTATTTCATTCAATATACCTTCTGAAACACAGCATGTGTATTGTTTTAAAATTAGATCATCAAAATTTATAAGTTTAAAACCCATATAGGGTTTTAAACTTATAAATGTGAATTTAAGGCTACGTAACTTTGAACTTGATATTTTCAATAAAACTTCTTATAAATAAAACTAATTTTTTTTATATAAAATAATAACGACAACAAAAAAAACACTAAAAAGAAAAAATAATTTTATTGGATTTTGCAAATTTGATTTAATTAGCAGTAAATACATATTACGCATAACGTATTAGATTTCAATACATTCAATACTTTAATAACTTTTTGTGATGTACAGAGTATCCCATTTTCGGCACTTTTGAGGGGTATCACCCTTATTTTTAAAGAGGGTTGCGGTTTTTGAGACAGTAGCTACTTTTTTGTGAAACTGAAGATGGTTTCAGCATAATTTTCATAACTCTTTTGGTTTTTGAGATACAAGGCGTTTTTGAAAATGTTGTATTTTCAGGCACCTCTCGTATCCCAGCTATATGGTAACTTATCAAAAAGTGGCAACTTTTCCTTAAATGACTTATTCCGTAGAAGTGCAGTTTTCAGAATAATAAACAACGTCAGGTCAAAAGGTTATCGGACCCTACTTTATGTTTTTATTTGGGACACCCTGTATAATATCAGGAATAATGTGGGCATTCCAAAAATATATACACGTATGCAGTTATTTTGCTCAAAATTCGAGATTTTCTAAAATTTTCTTTGTGTCCAATTAGTAGTAGGCTATGGCTAAAATGTATTAAAAACAAAATTCATGTAAGTAATTACTATTATACAAAAGATGTAATACTTTCAAACTTAATTCAAAAGATCTATTTTAATTCTCAACTGTTAATTATTTATTACAGCATTTTAACTTAATTATGATAAATTTATTCAAACCCCTTAAAACCTAAGTTAGGAAAAACAAAAGAGAATTAAAATTTTGAAAAAGAAATGAGTTTTCAAAGGTGGTTTTCAAAATTTGGGTTATTTTCCTGTATATAAAATTGGCACTTATTCATTATTCTTCTAATAGCGTTCAAAAGAATCATAGGCCTTTTTTGCAACTGTCGGAAAGTTAAATCGATTGCCATACTAAGCTCACCTACAGACTGATATTGAGTTTTATATATTTTATTTTGCGTGAGAAAAATCTAGAATCGAAACATCCGGAAATCGAGGAGGCCATCTTATAGATCCATGGATACCAATCCATATTTGAGGAAAGTTATTGTCTAAAAATGTCCTTAAAAGTTGTGGCTTGAGGCACCGTCTTGTTAAAAATAAATGGCATTTTAAAGTGCCAGTGGAACATTTTCCATCAGTTGTGAAATAACTGCCTCAAGGATTTCTAGGTACTGATGCGCTGTGAAACCTCCTTCAAAAATTCGATAGACTATGCTTCTTCCAAAAATGAAACACGAGACCTCAACACCAAAGCATTCTTGTTTTGCCCTCAAAAATTAAATGCTGATTTTTTGCGGACCTATCTTGCATTATGGCGTCTGAAAACTCCTGCACTTGAAAAATAAGTTTTATCGGACCAAATAACGAGTCTGCAAAAAGGTTCATCAGTATGGATTAGTTGTAAATACCACAACGGCCCTCTGCATCGCCGAGGTGTAAATGTTGAACTAGATGAAAATTGTATGGGTGATGATTATATATTTGCAAAATTCTTTGAGAATCAGACTTGGATATACCAGTTGCTTCCTCTACTTGCCGCAAGAAGATGTTTGGTGTATGCTTTAGGAAGGGGCTGGATAAATGATCCGTGCTCTACTAAATTTAATTCAAGGCGGGCAAATATGTCTCTGCAAGATGGCCTTCCCTCTGGATATCTAATATGAACAAAAAGGACTGCTAAGATATTATATTTACCATAGCGCTCAAAATACGTTACCTTCGTAAATACAATTCTTGGAGATTTTCATCAGATTGTATGAAACAAACCAACATATCATACTTTTCATAATTTTCGTAGACCGCCATTGTTGTAAAAAAAGTAAATTAAATATAACATATAATAAAATAGAAACAACAAAAATATTTCATTAATAATCAAAAACTGACAAACCCGTAAACTTTTTGACATTTTGCTTTTTGTTCCAAACAAATTAACCTTAGTCTACTACCTACTAATTGGACACAAATGAACATTTTAGAAAATCTCGAATTTTGAGCTTGTTCTTCAAAATAACTGCAAACATGTATATATTTTTGGAAACCTACATTATTCCTAATAAATATAAAGAATAATACAAAGGGTGTTCTATTTAAAAAAAACAAAGTAAGGTCCGATAACTTTTTGACCGGAAGCTGTATACTTATTCTGAAAGCGGCACTAAATTCTACGGAATAAGTCATATAAGGAAGAGTTTCCACTTTTTGATAAGTTACCATATAGCTGGGATACGAGAGGTGCCTGAAAATGCAACATTTTCTAAAACGCCCTATATCTCAAAAACCAAAAGAGCTACGAAAATTCTGCTGGAGCCATCTTTAATTTCACAAAAAAAGTACATACTGTCTCGAAAATCGCAGAATAGAAATAAGGGAGAAACCCCGCAAAAGTGCCGAAAATGGGATACACTGTACTTAGTAATTAAAGCTGAGTTGACTTCATAAAGTCAACTTTTAAAAAAAAAAAATATTTTTTACTTTTCAGTATTTTCTTTGGAAGCCATTGTTATTTTTTTAAATAATCCATTTAACAGTCCTATTACTCTTTTAGGCAAAGGGTATTGTTAAAAAATTATGGTTTAGAATTTAGAAGAATATTAGAGCAGTAAACTATACCCAGATATATTGGTATAATGAAAGTATTTCCAAGGTTTAAAAATAGCCTCTATTTACAATAATTCACATGATTATCTTACAAAATAATAATTGTTAGAAAATTTTATTATGTCGTAATTGGATATTGTAGATAAAAGTTTTCCATAATATATATAATTTTGAGAGTAAATCAAAAAAAATCTTTCTTACAACAAATTACAGTTTATAACGCAGTTCATTTTGTGTGAAATTGAACACATTAAATATAAATAAGATAACTGTTTAAACGCAAACAGCCGTACATATATGTAAAATAAACATAGTTATTACTACCACTTGAGAATTTTTTTTTCTTGAATTTGGCCTGCCCCTACGTTTAAATCGGTCTCTTCTACAAAATACTTACACATAACAATAACATTGAATTTATTTTTAGCCATGACTTTATGCACCTTGTATACATTTTTCCCAGTTCTTAATTTTGACACATGTATTATTTATAAATCTAGTTCAGCACAAAATTAGCTACATAACAACTCAAAATAATTTTGGAATCTGGATCTAACGCCATCGATGCAAAATTACTGGAGAAACTAAAAATAAAATGTTTTGTAATACCTACAATACCGCCAGGGACGAACTTTATGCTTTTTGCATTGAAAAATGATTTGATTTTAATTTCGATTTTCCTTTTACTCTACAAAGGATTGCATAATAATAAAGATCACTGCTGCACATAATTGTGATTTAAAGTTCTCTGTAAATATTAATACATTTAATGCAAACCATCTGTCACTATTATAAAAATTTATTGAAAAATTGCCGACTAATATTTTAAATATATTATTAATTTCATTAAATTTATTTTTACTCAATTTTTTTTTGTACAGACCATGCCAATAATAGTGAAACAAATATCAGTCAAAAACTGATTCTTTTTAAGAAATCATTCATTATTTTAATGTCAAGTTTTAATAGCTACTGGTTGGTTGGTTAACATAAACTAGTGGGGCGTAAAGATATCTTAAGGGGGGCCCAATGTATTCGGGCATTCTAAAAAAATCTATATAAAGTCTTAAATCTACTCATTAATTCATTCGAATTACTGTAATACAAAAGACCCGACCTTTTTTTTAGTCAATATATTTATAATCCGTGGAGGCCCAACACAAAAAACGTTGGGAAATCCTGATATAAACCTTTGCCTTAACGTACCCCTAAAAACCCAGTTCTCGAGTTTTTCTTATCCGCTGTATCATCATTCTGCGAAAACTATATATTCTTGAAGTTCAAGTCATTAATTAGTATAGTTCCTTTATGTACCCAGGTAACTCTAAGTAGCATGCACGAATCTTCTTTAAAAAATAAGTTGCTTGGCAAAATTGTTTATGTTTCTTTCACCTCACATCTCAAGCACCAAGTACTTGCATCATCAAGTTTGACGTAAGCGAAAAGACTGATAATTGTGTGTAATATTCATACCCAAAAATCCGACTAGTGGATTTTTCAAGTAATTCGATTTTTAAAAGGAAAAACGAAAAATTCTGTTTCGTATTACACACACGGCCTTATATAATGGGAGACTGTGGGCACGATAGACGTAAAGTGACACTGGTTTAAATTGGTCGCAAATGAAATTACTTAAATCCTTACCTTATGCCCTGGTGATTTTATTACGAGAAACTGTTTTGCCAAATTTGTTTGCTTACTCAAAAATCAATACTTAAAGCAGTATCTACAGGCTGCAGGTGGCGCACTATATTAATAAAAGTATAATGAGAAACTGAAATAAAAATATTATCCATGAGAATTTTAAAACTTTCGAGACTGAATATAAGGTCATTTGTGCCCTGTATTATATAGTGCAACATTAATAATAAAAAAAAATTAAGAAAATAAAGCACTAACAAGTAAAAAATAATATTTTATTCAAACTTGATTTTTTTTTACTTTAGGAAGTCGATGTCAAACTAGTTCTTAACTCCTTGAGTGTATTGATTGTCTTGTATCTAATACCACGACTATAATATCCATATATTTTTCTATTAGTTTGACGCCCAGTTCATAAAGCAAAAATTTCAAGATGGAATAAAATATTATTTTTAACTTTTTAGTGCTTCTTTTAAGTCGGTTTTATTTTTTTATTTCATCCTTTTTAGTTCTATTTATACAAAATTTTATTGCAATGGTAGCTACTGGGTCCAGTGCATATGAAATTTTGCCAGAATCACGGTACAAATATTATATAAAATGTGCCATTTATGTGTCATAGAAAATCAGCAGTGCGATTAAAAAACCCGAAAACTATATGAAACACAATTTTATAGTACCCCTTTTTTCCCCTTAGTTGTAGTTCTTCCGCTAGTGTATATCGAAATTATTCATTGATACAAGACTTAAAAATTCGTAAATTTCCTTTACCCGGAACTTTTCTCGCTATGAAAAGTGTGGCTCAATTTAGTTCAGTACATAGTCATTACTGTCTTTTCAAACATTTTCATTGTGCGCCACAATATTGGATTATTACTAATATTTACCAGTTTCGAACTAGGCCTCACCGATGATTCTTGGACATAATTTAAAATAAATTCAATAAGTAGATTTTACATTGACACACGCTGCCATTTTGGTACGTCATGTTGAATTCGTACTAGTTTATCCCTGCATAACGTTTAATTTTTCAAGTCATTTGAATTTGAAACATTTTTTTTACATTAATTTTAAAAAGTTTATCTCTATATCACATTCTATGCTTGCACAAAATTTGAAATTAATCTAATAAGTAGTGTTTTTCAGAGTGATTTTTTTACATATTTTGTTAGGCCGCTTTTTTGTTTTGCTATCTATTTTATATTCATACCAAATGTTACAAGTTCATTCCTATTTAACAATTGATTTTTGTGCAGCATTTGATGTTAATTAGTCTCTTTAGTAATAATGTTTTTAACGTTTCACTAGATGCCATCTCGTTTCGGCATATTGGATCTTTACGAGAATATTACTAGGGACATCCCCACATGACCCTTTCGTTTTCACTAAAATTTGAAGTCAATCTGATAAGTAGTTTTTAAGCTATGCCGCGAACTGCAGAAAAACCGACAGACGGACCGATGGAATTGATAAAATATATTATTTTTGATTTGGCCGCCATCTTGAATTAGTACAGTTTTACTAATTTAATGCTATACTACAATTAGTTATGGCACACAATTTGAAATCAGTTTATTAAAATAGTTTTTCAAATTGAATTTTTAAATATTTTATTAAGCCGCCATTTTGTTCCGCCATCTTGGATTCGTACCAAAATGTTACCAGTACATTCCTACATAATACTTGATTCTTGTACAAAATTTGAGATGAATTGGACAAGTAGTTTTTTAGTAATATTTTTTATCTAACATTTCATTAGACCGCCATTTTGTTTTGCCATACTGGATTTTTACCCAAGTGACCCTTCATTTTTGACTGAAATTTGAAGTCAATCTCATAAATAGTACGCAGTAAATAGACGAAATTGAGAAAACATGTTTTTCGGCATCTAGGGACCCTGAAATGTATAGATCTAAAAAAATCTCGGAGAGTGATTTTTTCACGATTACAATACTTCTATTTTACGGTGGAAGCAATAACTGATATATCCTGACGGATTCCGACAGATTCAAAATGTTTAATTCAGTCATTTTTATTTTTTTTGGTATGCTTTATAGCACTATTTTGAATTTTCTGAAAATTTCATCCAAATGGAGTAAACCATCCCGGAGTAATCGGTATACATACATAAAAAAATACTTAGGGTCGAATTAATAACCTCCTCCTTTTCAAAAGTTTTTATTTAACTTCACTTGGTGTTAGTTAATATGTATGTTTGCGTCAAATTTTGTAAGTAACTTTTAAAGCAGTTCCCGTTATTGGAATTGACTGAGATTTGGTATACACACAAAAACCCGATGACAATACAATGTGTCCAATTGTGAATGTCTTATACAGAGTGCGTAAAAAATAATGCTAAACAATATAAAACCGTTCACGTTACCTGAAATGACTGAAATTTGGTATACATACATAAACCCGACGACATTACAACATTATAGTGTCCACTCGTATATGTCTTAATACTAAAAGTATAAAACAGTTCCCGTTATCGAAATTGACTAAGATTTGGTGTACATATAGAAACCCGATGATAATACAATATCGTGGTGTCCAATTGTAAATGTCTTATACAGGGTGCGTAAAAAATATTGCTAAAAAGTAAATAAATGTAAAAAATATTTCAATTCAATTCAATTATATATATATAAGCAAATTTAAAAATGGCCAATTGTTACATAATTTTAGTTGGAGTAAAAGTCAATGTTTAATAACTATTGAACAAGATGCTTTCAAAACCTCCCATATTTTAAACGTTGATGAAAAATAATAAAATAAATACTGAAAGTAATTGAATTTCTTGTATAAAAGAAACAAATGCATTTTCCCACTTTTGTGAAAATATTATGGTAAAAATGCTGGAAATGTTAGCATCGCTCGGTGAGTCGTTTTCTATAGCATTACTAAATTTCTTGACGCACATGCCAATGATGAACGAGGTTCGAAAACCTTCGCCCAGAGAAGAAATCACAATACAGTGTTGCCACGTAAAGACATTTTCAGAAAAAGTTCTCTGGAATAATTGATTTTCTTTCGTACAGGCTGCAACTCCATCCGGTTTAAACCACATAATGAGATTTCCAAGTTCGTTTAATACAGGTTACTAGGCCGTTACTGTAAACGCTAACCTCCCCACTTTAAAAATGTAAGAGCCCCAAACACTAAACTTTGCACTGGAGCACCAAACAGTAAAACCTTGGCTCTAAAAAAATCTTTTGTGGAGCCGTTGATGATTGTTCTCCGTCCAGTTACGAAAATTCTGTTGTTTACACTGCCAAATAAATGAATGTAGCCTTTGTACCGTGTGATTAAAAAAAAAGCTTTTGCCGGAATATTTCCAACGACATCTTCAGAAAATGTTCTACCGTTTTTCCAGTCGCGTTCACTAAAATCCGTTATTTCAAGAGACTGCATAACTTAGTTATTACGGCTCTACTATCAAAAAGAAAGACATTTTAAAATAACTGCGTCGCAAATCGCTAAGCATGTGAGGCAAAGGCACGCTTCAAATATTCATAAACCTAATTTTGAAGTGCTCTTGAAAATTCAAGCCATTAAACTTTACTCTGGTTTACTACTGTAATGACCTAATTTTAACGCATATCATTCGTAAATTAAAACTTTAAGATTCTTACGAGAATCATAAATAGTTTTTTTGATATTTTTAGCTTGGATCTATAGAATTAGATTGATCGTACGATTTTAATACAATTGATAGTTTAAAAAATTGTTTCTTGGACCTCTTTAATGTATTGTTTGTTGCTAGTTCTTGGGATATGGTCCTCGATTTTGAAAATTACTATTTAATAGTCATGTATTACTCATTTATTAACAATAATTATTTAAATATAAACGACCCACTATCTCCGTTTCAGACTAAAAGTTCATTCTATGTGATTTATAATAATAAGTGTGATAATAATGTGTTAAACGTCTTTTTTCTTTTTATGTAAAAAGAAAAGGACATTGCACCGGATATCTTTTAATTCTACTTTTATGACAAGCAAACTTTAGAAGTAGGAAAACAGCAAAGTTTTATATTTTTTCAGTATTACCAAATTATTACAGGCAATTTTTATTTTGTTGTCTATTTAATGCGTTTATTGTTATGAAATTATTATGTAGGGTCAGGTGGGGCAAGTTTGTTTTTGGTGTAAGTGCGTAATTAGACGAAGAATTCTCTTGGCTATAAAATAAAAGATATCTGTAGTAGAAATTTGCTAAACGATCGTTTAATTATTTATTTTGGCAACAGGTGGCGGAAAAGACTTTAACTGTTTTCATTTTTCAATCGCATGTCAAATCAGTTTTTTTTTTGTTAAGTATAGGCTTTTAAAGATGTAGTACTAGCATACTAGATTTCTTCTAAACTGACAAGAACATGCAGAATCTGTATACTCTGCTCTTGCCCTTTTTTTCTGTACTTAAGGGGTAAGACCGTAGTAATATGTGTGTGGGGGTTAGTACGTTGTACTATGCACGCCAATTATGATGGTAATGAGTTTGGTGGGCAAATATGTTAGAGCCAACAAATTAGACAATCCGTTTCGGAATTGTACCCCTAGAAAATATTGGTTACTATCATTTATGAAACACTATAGGTTATCTGTCAAAAAGCCCGAAAACATAGAGATAGCTAGATTAGAGAGAGAGAGACATTTTAAAATCAGTTTTTTGATGGCAATGAAAGGCATGTATTGTTGTTTTATGACGGACATGCGACACATATCAGTTTGGGTATTATTCAAATGGCAATTGGGGCTCAAATTACAATCATCACACTCCCACCGGATAGCGGCCACATCCTTCAACTTCTTGATCTATTTGTGATAAAAGCAGTGGGATCCATTATTAGTACTGTGGCAGATAACGCATATTGGGCAAAAACTACCAAAAGCAGAATTCTCTGTTCTTTTGGGGAAAATATGGGCGGATGTGCCTAAGGAAATAATCACAAGTGGCTTCAAAAGAGCTGGGATAGACCCATTTAATAGGGAAGTTGTTCCTGAAGAGTCATTTGATCCTGATCCATTTCATCGCTGGAAAGAACAGAGTCGAAAAATCAGTTGTTTCAGCTAATATAGAACCAACTCCACTGCCCGAAAATCCTCTTATGTAAACTCCGTAGACAAGTGTCGCAGCTACAGGCATCTCCAGAGACACGAATTGATTTTATGCAATTTTCATTATCAAGTGTGACATCTTCTGTTAATTTAGGGTATATCCAGTAACTGACATAGGTAAAACATCAGCGGCTTCATTTGAAAATCTTGTGTTGGGATGTATGAAAAAAGGTTTTAGTGACAAACAAATAAAGTGTATAATAGACAAATGGGCAGAAATTATTACTGAAAAAAACAGGAAGAAGAAAAACAGAATAAGAAATGCACAGCATCTTTAAAAATTTTACAAAAAAAAAATAAAATACTGAATAGTCAAAAATGCACAAAAATACAAAAGAAAGATAAAATAGTAAGAGAGAGTGAGTCAGGAGTTTCCTATGAAACCAAAAGTAGGAGACTGGATTTTCGCAAAAGTTTTGTACTACAGAAAATGAAAAAAATGTTTGTAGGGCGAAGGTATATAACTTACTTTCAATATCCACAAATTAAGGACGCAAGTGAAATATTTCGGAAAGACATTGTTTCCATCTTACCAGGACCTAAAATTGGACGTAGGGGAGAGCTTCAATTTCCTGTGACATTCACCAATTATAAAATTGAGTGACAAAAAGTTAATGTGTTGCTATGTTTATTTTTTCTTCTAAAACTTGTTTTAAACTGCTATGGTTTTTTTAATAAAAAAAATTAAAATACGAAAACAAGTTTTACTGTTGATCAAAAAGAGATATCTTCAAGCTTCAAGAAACATTTTAAAATCTAAAGATGTTGTTCTTGCCCCATAGATTACGATAACAGATACGATTTTACACATATTTACGCATTTACCCCGATCTATGGGCAAGATCACACTATATACATATTTGTAAAATATTGAGCAATTTTTTTATGTTTTCTCATGTTTCCTGATTTTTTACTTTAAAACCTTGCAATCAAGCTAAGTAATTGGCTCTAATAAAAGATTTTTGTTATTAAAACAACCATATTACATACCAAATGTGAACTTATATACATTTTGCTATGCACTTCCCCCACCTTACCCTACTTCAAAATTCCTGAATATAAGAATATAATCACAGAGCTAATTTATGCAAAAGTTTAAACATAATATATACTATATTCGTGCTTAAAAACTTATATTTGTGCATCTCTTAAAATAAAATTATTAATAAATTTTATCTGATTTTTGCAAAATTTACTTGAAGTTGAAGCCGTTTGCGAATAAGCTATTGATATTATACATCTAACCTGCCATAAGCTGAATCTAGCGCAGAAAATAAGAACGGTTTTAAGCAAATAACATTAAGGTTAAAACAACCGTATTTTATAGGGTTCGAATCTATCACTTTGGTAGACAGATTGGGTGGAAAAGAGAGACTAAATTTATATTCTGATAAACGAAACCAATAATTTGCTACCTATAAACCATATACCACATGTAAGTAGGTTTGCCAGTCGTCCCGATTTTATTGGGGAAAGTCCCGAGTTATCCCGATTTTCAACGGAACCTCTCTGTTCCGATTTCTTTATAAGGAAAATAGGGATCGAAATGTCAACATATCTGTTAAGATATTTTAACAACATGGAACTACCGATGTTTAAATTTACTTTTTAAAGCGAGGCGATAAACAGTCTTTACCTACCAAAAATGTTAGTAGTGGTATTTGGGAGAAATATGATAACCCCAATAATGTCGTTTTTCCGAACATTTTCTATTTTCTTCTAAGTATTCTTGTAAGCAATGTGGAACTTTGTGAGCATTTTTTCTTTAACGGTCAGCTCCTGGAGGGGATGTGTGCACCGGATATGATAGAGAGCAGTGGCGTGCGGTTCATGGAAGCAATGGAAGCTCCGCTTCCCTTAGTGTTATAAGATCCAAAATAGAAGATCATAAATAGATAATTATATACTTTATTTTTCACATTGCCTCCCATTTTCAAAGGCAAAACCTGTATTGTGTTCCAGTTGGTTTCATGAATTTCCACCAGGACGAGATTAATCATCCTCGCCACGCGCCTGCAATAAAGAGTAAACTGCCCATAAATTCAAATGTTAGATTAACATATTAATAATATGTTATAGGTCAATGATATCTGAATAAGTAGCGT
Organism: Kuschelorhynchus macadamiae; assembly: GCA_030620095.1. Lineage (NCBI taxonomy): Eukaryota > Metazoa > Arthropoda > Insecta > Coleoptera > Curculionidae > Kuschelorhynchus > Kuschelorhynchus macadamiae. The sequence continues at coordinate 425,435 of JAUTXW010002888.1, read as the reverse complement.
TGCTAGTTTCTAAAAATTTAAGTAGGACAAGATTAAGAGTTGTTTTATGAAACGACTGATTTAAGGTCGTTGCAAAAATAAAATCAAAAATTTTAATCTACTAAAATTCAAAAATGTTAAAATATTATCAAAAAAGACAATCCCAATTGAATTTTTTTAATATCATAGCCCACCTAGAAATCATTAATAATTTTTTATTTCGATTTATCGAAATACATAAAGTTGTTAAAAGAAATTAGTTTTCTTATGAATTGTATTTGCTTTGTTGTTAGGGAAGATAGTAGATCTGACGTATGAAGATGAGATTTTGGAGCATCAAAATTATCACCCATTTTAGTACCACTAATGTGTACTTCTTTTTTAAGTTGCGTTTTTGAAGGTTAGTTCTTACGTTAAACATTTACGGCAGTTCCTTTGTGTTTAAAGCATTATAAAGTCAATAAACGAATCTGCATTACGAGACTAAAAAATTAGTTAATAATATGTCTCCAGAAAGTAACTATCAAGCACTTGTTGGAGCATTTAAAAAAATACTAATGGATCGTTAGGACCTAAACCTATTCGTGGAAGGAAAACAAAACAAGATATCAAAGAATATTTCTGCAAATAATGAAAATTGTTGAAAATTCCCTGATGTGTCAGTAAACTCCCGAAAAATTAGAAAACTTCACAAAGTAAAAGATTTTCCGTTAGGAAAACAATAAAGCTGGACCTTGCTTTACGCGCTATTAGAAAATCTACTGTTAAATTATAATTTAAGAGGATCTGGCTCAAAACAGGAAATATGTAAAATTTACAGTACACAGAAAACAAAATAATTATGTCTAATCCGACCAATATATTAAGAAAATAATATAATTGATTATCTTTTCCGACAATTTCTGAATAGTTTTTGATAATTGAATTTGAACTGAAGTATTAAAGAATAGGGTGGCAAAGGCCGATAGTGTGGATAAGGGCACAGAAATATAAAATATAGGCTGTTTTTTCAACATACTGATAACTGATTGTAATTTTTGGAAGTATGACTGTATAAATTTAAATCATTACTTAATTACTGGCTTCTTCAACGCCACCAATTTCAAAAATATTGCTACAGAGGGGATGCAAAAGCAAAATATAGTAAATAAAAAATTACCTAAGAAAATTTTTATTCTATCGCTTAGATCTGAAATCGGTAAACTGGCTTAATCCAATCTTTCCTCGCTATAAATCCTTCCTTTTATCACGGAGAGTGAGGAATGTAGTTACTTAGTGATATGTCATATTTATTTTTTATGAACAAATTTGAACGCAATTGAATAATATGTTTTTTTACTCTGAAAACATTTTATTTGGTAGTCATTTTGTTCCACTATATTAAAACTGTACCAGGATTTTTCCAGTTTATCCTTATATCCGGCTTGATTTTTGTGTAAAATTAAAACTAATTCGAATAAAAGTGAGTTTTTTTCACAACAATTTATTAGGCCGCCATTTTGCTGCGCAATATCAGATTCCTACCAAAATTATACCACTTAAATCCTATGTTGCACTTGATGTTTGTGCAAAATTTTAAGTCAATTGAATAAGTAGTTTTTACATTGATTTTTAAATATTTTGTTAGGCAGGCCATTTTGTTCCGTCATAAGTATTGTATTCATACCAAAGTTTTAGCAGTTCATCCGTATGTCACATTTGATTTATGTGCTAGTTTTAAATCGGTTCGAGTCACACTGATTTATGAAAAATAGTGTTAAGCCGCCATTCGAAAATTTTTATAGTTCATCCTTGTATTATGACTTTATTTTTCTGCAAAATTTGAAATCAAGTCAATAAGTAACATTCTCAGAATAATTGTTTAAACATTTTAATAGATAATAGATATAAGACATTAGATCTCCATTTTATTTCGCCTTGAAATATATTGAAATTTTTTTTGCATGTATCCTCTTGATTTCTGTGTTGAAACTGGAGCCTAATTGAGCAAGTACTTTTTTTACACTGATTTGTTTTACATTTTTTTAGAATGCCATGGTATTTTTTCTCTAAAAATGTTACGGTTCAACCCCATATGACCCTTCATTTTTATTAAAATTCGGGTAAGTAGTTTTTTAGCTTTGCCGCGAATAGAACAGCAGACAGAGTGCAGATTGATGGAAATCGTAGGAGGGAATAATAAAAAAGAAAAGAACTGTCAAGTTTGAAAATTTTCAACTACATGTAAATGTAAAAGTGTAATTTGTTTATTACAACGACCCAGGATAGGAAGAAGACACTTATAGCATGAACAAAACAAATTTGTTGAATTTCATAATTACGCTTAGAGTAGATGTATTACTTACCGGACTCTCTAATAATGCAATAAGAATAATAAAAACCACGTTGATGTATAGCTTATCTAAAGTCAGTTCGATGACATAAAAAACATTAAAATGTATTCTATATCGATTACTACGCATTATTTTGCATGTAATCATTAATATGTGCAATATGTTATCGAACTGACTTTGGATAAACTATAATAATATGGCTAACAAATTCAAAGACAATTTGCTACATAAATCTCAGTTAGCGATGGGGTAACATTTTACAAAATCCATTACACCCCCGTGGTTATATTTAAATTTCTAAAGCTTTCTCAGACAAAATAATCCATTTTCGCGTTAACACGAAACATCAGGAGGTCTTTAGGAGAACGGGGGTGTAAAGACGTTTTTATACGTAATACTTTTGTGGCGCAAAAATATTGGCACGAAGGTGTCCATCTCAGTTCTTAGTCCTCAGCTGCAAAAAGGTTACTAATATATCTACACTAGTTAAAAAAAAATTAGAAGAACACTATTTTGTACCTCCATAACTTTTTGAATGAGGTAAAACAAACAAATTTTTAAACAAGCATACTCTATTCTAATCAATAGTTTAATGCAGCATGATTTATCTCCAGCATTAGATTAACAATTTAAAGAAGAGAGAAAAAGAAAGTAAAGGTTAAAAAAATGATTATTGATATGGCACCAATAATAAATTGTGTCGAAAGTCAGCGACATACTAGCAAGATCGAAATGCGATATCTCAGTGAAGTAGAAAATGCTCGTGCCGTTGCTTAATTGAATACGTTATTGGAATCCGGCAAATAGCAAGAAACTCTAGTCAGCTCACCGGTCATCCAACATTTGTTGAATCGCTGTGTAAATACAAGTCTCTACAAAAGACGCATCGGGCAGGGTCGTAGGAGGAAAACTAACCAAATTCAGGATCGTTATCTAGTTAATTTCATCCTTACGTAATCGCATCTTTTGCAAAAGATCTTCAAATTGCCCTCAGAACGACTCACAGAGTTAAAATTTCTGACCAGACAGTAAAAAATCGATGAAAAGAAACAAACCTAAGATCTAGGACACCTGTAAAAAAAACCGATTAAAACACGGAACCACAAAATAAGCCATTTAAATTTTACTGATACATATTTTAATTAGCAAATTCGACGATAGAAACTAGTACTCTTCACGGACGAGTGAAGATTCCTCCCTCCTCACTCATTGTGATGGTCAATAATGGGGCGGGTTCAATCGTGATGAAAAAAACTGATCTTGTGATCATGCATCCAGATCTTAAGCTCATCGAATATGTCTGGGATTTCTTAGATAGACGTAATGGAAAGCGTCCAAATGCACTTTAGTTGAAAAATGGGAAAGCATACCCCAAGAAGAACTTCGAAGATATGTGCAGTATGGAGGACATACAAAAAATTGAACTTCTGATACAGTCAAATAACACAACGCTATACATACGAAATGCTTGCTTCGTTACTTTATTTTTTGTGTTTTTTTTTTTAATTTTTAAAGTTTATCCCAGGAATCAATGAATATTCTAATGTTGCATGTATGTCTTTCTTAAGAGGAAATATGTGTTATTCAGAAACTGGATGTTAAAAAATTATTATGCCGTAAGATTGCTAAAAAAATTGTAATAGTTATGAATTACAACCCATTTAAAAATTATATCTCTTTAATTTCCTTAAACAATTAGAATAGAATTAGAATACTAGTTATAATGATGAAATAATGTATAGTTATTACGTGTATTAGCAAAACAATGATTGCTTATATTAAAAATTGTTTAAAGCATAAATTAGATAATATGTGCAAAAGTAGTGGCATATAACGACCAACGTATAAATATACATTTGATGAACAAGAAAAAATTACTTCCTGGTCAATTTATGATAAGTCCGAAAAAAAACACATTTTTTATTTATTTAATCATTGTAGTATATATTTTTCGAATGAGGCAAATTACAATTTAATTCGAATCATAAGACTTGATAAAATTTTTGTCGAAACCGTCAATAAATTACTTTGTGTCCGATGTTGTATGTGGTACAAAAATGGTTAAAAACCAAAACGTCTTGGTTTAATTTGCATTTTCAAATTATATTTACTACATCTATACAGAGTGTTTATATTGCTTTGACCCGGTATTAAATTTCTTATTTTATGTGTAACATCCCGAATATTTATAAAGATTTTAGTAGATCTTCTAAAGAGATGCCCAACAATATATTGATACGTTTCTGATATATTGGTATTTATCTTCAGTATTGACTTCTATTTGAAGTTACGTTACTAACACACTTAGACGCGTTTTAAATATCTAATATTTAAAATATTAAATATAATTTTCTTCAGAACGTTTAATTTTTGTAGGTAAATAACTACGAAGGGATTACCAATCCCAGATATATTATCTCAATGACTAATTTCTTAATCTTCACCTAGGAGGGATCAATGAGTTACATAAATTAAATAAAAACAATAATAAAAATTACTTAATGAATAACAAATTAAAGGATTTTTTAAAAATTAAATTTAAAGTGACATATTTTTGAATCGCCTTACTTTCTAACTCACATTTTAAGTAAAAACTTAAACTTATTTATAATGTATTGCATTCTATTTACACCATCAAAGTTTCTCTTGATCGCAAAGACACCAGATGTCTTCTATCACGACTAACTATCAAAGAAATAATAGCGATTTCTGTTTAATTGGTTTTCTGTAAGATAATTTTTATTATCATAAATAATTACTGTTTCATTCAATTGGTCTAATTCACTGATTCACTACACTAGGAAAAAATAAATATTAAAAATAAAAATATTACATTTTATTCATAGAGATTATTGTATACAGAGGTTACATTTAAAAAAAAAGAAGAAAAATATCCAAACTTAGCAACACTGCACAATTGCTTTTGTTTAAAAACTGATTACTAAAAATGAGATAATACTTACTCAAGAAAATTTTTCTGGACAAGCAGAGATTTAAAAATCGTTTGTCTTAGTTAGCCTGAATGAAATTACACAGGATCACTTTATTCATTTCAATTTGATATATGCGATGCTCTATATAAAGTACCTTCATAATCTTTTGTACAGTAAACAGCCAATAGGCTTTGTAAAAAAAGTGTGTGAAGATAAAAATGGTCATTAAGAGATCATCCCTGAAATATGACATTTTACAAAATTTACATAATATCTTAGAGTAAAAGTTTTTTACTCTACAAAAACCTATAGCTATCGATACCTAAATCAAAGCGGAAATTAGTTATTTGAAACTAAAAATAAACTCGTAACTTAAGTTATTATTTTCTCACAAGCAATTCTAGTGTACGGTTGATAGCAAAAGTAATCGCTAAAACACGTTTTGAAATACTTAAGAAATACAAAATTATGAACTCACCGAATAATTACAAGGCGTTTCTACCTGTATCGTTGCTATAAACATAAGTTGTATGTTGTATACCTGTTTGTTGCTTATCAGTATACAAGTCAAAGTGAAAATACATTATTTGATTTTTAACCAAGATTTGAGCGAAATCGAGTAGGAAATTGGAGAGAATATGATTGACAGTATCGAAAAAGCCAAGAATATATACGTCGAACTGTTAAACAATTTCAAGAAAGAAAAGGCAATTGCAGTATATTTTTCTCACATTTCAAAAACTTGCAAAACTATACACGTTATGGTTAAGATACCATCAACAATTGACCTTAAACAACCTCATGTTGAACATGCACAAGCCATAAATAACTCTGAAATACATACTAGTTAAAAACAGATTAACTTCGGCCATACATTTAACGAATGCAAGTAATTGTATAATAGCAGAAATATATAATTTCTGCAGGTGCAAAACGGCCTACAAAAAGAATTGCTTTCGATTACGTCACAGGGTACCCTCCCGTGATCATGATTTCTGGGCCACTACCCTCATCAGGCAGGCTTGTACCATGGGAGATCTGAAATAACAGATTGCTCGATATGACAAAATCGAAAACGAAACGTCTTGCATACTGAAACAGTACTACATGCTAAATGTAACACTTAGTACTACCTATTGGGGCTCCGGTGATTTCCGGCTGCAGACCCATAGGTAATTTAAAAGTATGCACTAGCACCATCGTGCGGAGAATAGATACTGAAAATCGACAAAAATGCGCTTTCACACATCTTGCACACAAGGTACAAGCCTGCCTGATGAGGGCAGAGGCCCAGAAATCATGATCGCAGGAGGGTACCCTGTGACGTAATCGAAAGCAATTCTTCTTGTAGGCCGTTTTGCACCTGCAGAAATTATATATTTCTGCTATTATACATATATCTTTTCCGGCCAAGAACTTTTGATAAAGATGTGTGAAAGCGCATTTTTATCGATTTTTAGTATCTATTCTCCGCACGATGGTGCTAGTGCATACTTTTAAATTACCTATGGGTCTGCAGCCGGAAATCACCGGAGCCCCAATAGGTGGTGCTAGGTGTTACATTTAGCGTGTAGTACTGTTTCAGTATGATAGATGTTTCGTTTTCGATTTTGTCATATCGAGCAATCTGTTTTTTCAGATCTCCCTGGGTACAAGCCGGCCTGATGAGGGTAGAGGCCCAGAAATCATGATCGCAGGAGGGTACCCTGTGACGTAATCGAAAGCAATTCTTCTTGTAGGCCGTTCTGCACCTGCAGAAATTATATATTTCTGCTATTATACATATATCTTTTCCGGCCAAGAACTTTTGATATAGATGTGTGAAAGAGCATTTTTATCGATTTTTAGTATCTATTCTCCGCACGATGGTGCTAGTGCATACTTTTAAATTACCTATGGGTCTGCAGCCGGAAATCACCGGAGCCCCAATAGGTGGTGCTAGGTGTTACATTTAGCGTGTAGTACTGTTTCAGTATGATAGACGTTTCGTTTTCGATTTTGTCATATCGAGCAATCTGTTTTTTCAGATCTCCCTGGGTACAAGCCGGCCTGATGAGGGTAGAGGCCCAGAAATCATGATCGCAGGAGGGTACCCTGTGACGTAATCGAAAGCAATTCTTCTTGTAGGCCGTTTTGCACCTGCAGAAATTATATATATCTGCTATTATACATATATCTTTTCCGGCCAAGAACTTTTGATATAGATGTGTGAAAGCGCATTTTTATCGATTTTTAGTATATATATAAATATATATATATATATATATATATATATATATATATATATATATATATACATATATACATATATACATATATTATTATTATTATTATTACTATTTTTATTCTATAAACCTTTCTGAATGTTGAACTTAAAAAAATCTTGCAAAATCTCTTATTTTATGGATAACTTTTCAATCTTTTTTTATCTGAAATCTGATGCGGTAATTAAAAAATTTCTCTGCGGAAAATCCCAATTTTTATTTTATGTATTTTTTTCTCTTTTTCTTAATTAACGACATTCCATAGCAGATTTTAATGATTTACTTACTTAAAAGCTTGCTTTAAAAACGAAAAAAAATACACCACGGAAAGAAACTATGATTGTTTATGAAATATTTAGTATATTTATATTTTTGTGTTGGCCAACTTGATATTTTAAAACAATTGTCACAAGAAATTTAAATTATATTTCTCTTTCAAATTTTGAAAAACATTTGAAAATTGAAAATAAGTTTGACCCTTTGAATAAATAGACAACAGGAAAGAGCCCCATGCATTATTTTAAATTAGCAGGCTTTGACGGAACTACGCTATTTTTGGGACCATATTTTTCTGATGTTTATGTTTTGGTTTGTTGACATGTGTTGTCAAACCGTCGTCTTCGCAAATTTAAGCTTAAATTTTAGCAGTTTATAAATAATACACACATCGAATTAATATAAAAGTTGATTAATAAGTTGTGTTGTGTGTTATCAAATGTAACAAACACATTTTTGGTCGTTTGCACTATCCTAAATACAAAAAATGGTCAGTTGTGTGGCGTGCAGTCGTACCAATATTAAAAATATAAGGAAGAAAGGAATTTCGTTTCAGCGGTAAGTGCATTTGTATTTTCGTAAGTAAAGAAATTAACAAGATACTTTTAATTCCGATTTAAGGGCAAAAATAATTTTTATTATAATGAAAATCATAATTCTTAAAGTGTCATGTGTCAAACAGTTAGGTTAGGAACCAAGTGGTATATAAAAAACACAGTAGCGTAACAGTTCATGTATTATTTATTTCGTTAGGTCAAAACATTTAAATTACCATTCCGTTTTAAAACATACGTAGTTTGTAGAAACATTTTTTTGTGATAAAATAAGTTTTAATATCTACTTAACATTATATTCTCCTTTTTTTTGGGTCTGAAATTGTGCTGAAGAGGAAAGAGTTTTAGTATATTTCTCAACAAATGTTATTTGTTTAACAGACAGTAAAGGCAAACACAAAATATGAAATCTTCTTTAGGGGATTTTATTTCATGTTTTAGACTTTTTTTAGGAAAAATAGGATATACCTATACCTATAGGTACATATATTTTTTTTATTTTCTATAAACACTTAAGATAATTTATTTTTTTCAAAAATATAGTATTTGTCTTGTATTATTTATTTATTGCAGGTAACCAAAATCTAACCCTAAGTAGCCCTACGATTTGTGCTTTCATGAGCTATTCTGACTATAATATATTTTTTTAAGTCTAACCCAAAATGAATTTAAATCAATAAAAAAACTAACCTAATCTAACATTTACATCGTTTAAGATATCCCAAAAATTCTAACAATAAAAACTTGGATTCTGTAAGCGTAAACTCACTTAACCAGACCTTACCTAACTTATATATATATATATATATATATATATATATATATATATATATATATATATATATATATATATATATATACTTAGTATTTATTTTTTAAATATTTACTATGTACCCATTAATTCTACAAAAGTTAATCAAATAGCATTTGTTGATAAATATAATCAAACTGTTTCCCCTTCATCACAGTATCAGACCTAAAAAAAGAAGAATATTATGTGAGATATTAAAACTTATTTTGTCCCATAAAATTGTTCCTAGAAACCTATAAGTTTTTTTCTTTCGTTTTAAAACACACTTTATTAATTAATTTTAATTTAAATGTTTTGACGTAACAAATTATTACATAAAGTGCATAACACTGTGTTTTTATGTGCCACTTGGTTTCTAACCTAATTTTAAGAATTATGATTTTAATTATATTAACAATTATTTTTGCCTTTAAATCAGATTTAAAAGTATCTGGTTAATTTTCTACTTACCAAAATACAAATGCACTTACCGCTAGAACGAAATTCTTTTCTTCCTTCTGCTTTTAATACGGGTTTAAAGGGTCAAACTATCGCGAAGTAATCGATGAGTCGGTCGGTTATATATATATATATATATATATATATATATATATATATATATATATATATATATATATATATATATATATATACAAACGAAACCAGTAACGGTAAGGTTTACTCCTTCACCATTTTGTCGAGAATCGACCAAAACATGACGCTATGTTTGTTTCCAGGGCCAAGGTGCCAATCTGCTACCGTGGTATCTGCCCCGGCAAGGCTCATCAGGCAGTTTCCTTGGGGGGTATCGGTATTAAAACCGAAATACCCAAACCCTGAAACAAACAAGGTGTCATGTCATTCGACTTTGAAAGTCGACGAAAGAAATAGGCAACCAGTGGCGCCATCTGTAGGTACTATGGTGCAACTAAATCGCTTTAGATGCGACTTACTTTGGAGCACAAGACGACACATCTGTGCAAAAATAAAAGAGAAACAGAAATTTCAATTTCTGTGCGGTTCTTGGTCGTATACTATATATATATATATTCTTTGTAGATACCACGGTAGCAGAATGGCACCTTGGCCCTGGAAACAAACATAGCGTCATGTTTTGGTCGATTCTCGACAAAATGGTGAAGGAGTAATACTTACCGTTACTGGTTTCGTTTGTATAACTTTTTACGACCAAGAACCGCACAGAAATTGAAATTTCTGTTTGTCTTTTATTTTTGCACAGATGTGTCGTCTTGTGCTCCAAAGTAGGTCGCATCTAAAGCGATTTAGTTGCACCATAGTACCTACAGATGGCGCCACTGGTTGCCTATTTCCCTCGTCGACTTTCAAAGTCGAATGACATGACACCTTGTTTGTTTCAGGGTTTGGGTATTTCGGTTTTAATACCGATACCCCCAAGGAAACTGCCTGATGAGCCTTGCCGGGGCAGATACCACGGTAGCAGATTGGCACCTTGGCCCTGGAAACAAACGTAGCGTCATGTTTTGGTCGATTCTCGACAAAATGGTGAAGGAGTAATCCTTACCGTTACTGGTTTCGTTTGTATAACTTTTTACGACCAAGAACCGCACAGAAATTGAAATTTCTGTTTCTCTTTTATATATATATATATATATATATATATATATATATATATATATATATATATATATATATATATATATATATATATATATATATATATATATATATATATATATATATATATATATATATATATATATATATATATATACAGTGCCTCAAACTCAGTGGCTTATTAGAAGTATCTGGAGAACCAATAAATAAATTATTTTGAAAATTTCGCTCTGGCTATAGATGATCTGAAACTCTATTTTTAAAATATTTTCAATTGTACGGTGTTGCCGCTTCTACCTTAAACCTGTAGCAACTTCCGTTTTCTAAATGAAATACCCTATATATTATTGCATTTTTTTATTGTCCTAAACATTCTAAATACTTTTTGTGTTATTTTCCTATATCTAAATTTAACTGTTTTCGAGAAAATGGAGCTTGAAAATTGACATTTTTGACTTTTTGAAGCTCTGTAACTCCCAAACAAGTTAACTTGCAACTAAGATTATGAAATTTGGGTATTTTGCTAACTGTTATACGCTTAGTCCAATCCTGAAATAAAAAATATCAATACTAAATTAGGGGCGTTACGAATGGGAGAGGGAAAATTTGCCGTAACTTTTTCCTGAGGGAAAAGTCGCCCTAACTTTTTCTGCGCAAATGTAATCAACTTACAATTTCAAATTTAAAAAAAAACTAAGTTTTTTTAGAAAAAAAAGGATACTCTTGATTTAATTCATTAGGATACACTGTTTTCAAGAAAAAATAATTTGAAAATTGTCTCACACTAAAGTATCATGGGTTCGGTAAATAACTAAATCATTTCGTATTTAATTTTCAATTGAAAATTGTGTGTCTAATGCCATGTAAGACACAGTTTTTAAATACATTTTTCTCGACAAAAATGTGTACCCTAACTAGTTAAACCCCGAGTTCCTCTCTTTTCTGGAGAGCCTTAGGTTTTTAAAATTTGGAATAGTATTTTAAAAAAATCTATGCAGAAACAAGTTATGGCGACTTTTACTTCGCACCCTTCCATTCCCTCGATTTAGTATTAACATTTTTAAGTTCAGGATTCGACTCAGAGTATAAAAATTACCAAAATATTCAAATTTCGTAATATATTCTTTAAACGTTTCGAAAATATTTACGAAAAACCTTCTTCAAGGAGCACATTTTCGGGGCTAAAGCCGCCTAACGAAGCAATTTTAGATATATATAATTACCTGACATTTTTGCATTCTTTTAAGACGTAGATTTGTCTGTAAAAATATTAACCCTTAATTTCTGAACACCCCGTATTACGACCAACACCACCTTTTAAAATGTCATTGTGTCATTTTAAGTCCACTTCGTAATAAGGCTGAACAATTCTATGAACGCATCAATCTTAGGATTTGCTATTTTTAGATTTTTACAGTAACATATTTAAGTCTTTAGAGTTTTTTTACGAACTGACATTTTTAATTGATATTTATAATTGTGTGAACAGCCCATTACCCTCCAAACAAACAAAATTATTGTTCTTGTAGTTAGTTTTATAGGGAAGTTTTTTTTTTATTTATTCACAATTCTTCAATACAACCCTGCTTTGTACTCTAGTGGATGTGAGCCGACTGGCCGCTTGTAATCAATATTTAGAGTGCTGTGAAATTTTATGCGACACACTGGTAGGGCTGGAAATATATTCTTTATTCGTTTTGATACTATCCGTGGAATTCGGGAATTATAAAATGCCAACACACAATGGGAAGAGGAAGTTGATTTAAGTACAAAATCTAATAAACCTGAATTGACTGCACAAAAATGCGAAAAAGTAGAAAGGCGGTAGAGTCATTTAAAATTAAGTTTATTACGAGTTTTATATACGAGTGGAGCGTCAAAATATGCGGCAGATAATTCAGAACCATTAGAAGAGAGGCAACAGCAATGCTCGGAATGGACACTTCGTGTTAGGATATCTTTCCCGGTATGTTTGAGACGCCAAATGAGCATTCTGTCTCCACCTTTTTAAATCCCGACTCCGTATTAAAACGGTATGGAGTTGCCTCATGTGGCAAAAAATTAAGGTGAAAGGACTAAAAAACAAGACAACTGCAACTGATATGTTTGCGAATTGTTATGTTTGTTGAAGCTTGTGGGTGGGCAGTGTTGCCGTTTTCAAATAAGCATTCTATGGTAAAATAAAACGTTTCGGTTTATTTTTTAAATTTAGGTCGTTCAGATATTTAGTAGAAAATCATATAATTAATTGTTTTACATAAAAATTAATAAAACAAAATACAACTTTAAGGCCGTTTTTCTCAAAAATGGTAAACAATTGACTCTAGGCTATGTAGGCATTTTTTAATAAAAATGGTCCATAATATCACGTGTTAAAATATTTGTAGTCAAACCCCTAACACACTGTATATAGATATAATTAGAATCAACGAAGACACAAATCATACATCAAATTAAACAATAAGAGAAGAGATGGAAACACAATCTCATGCCAACTGTTTAATCCTGCCCCAGAAGGGGTTTCGGAATAGTGAATAGGGCCTTAGAAGAACGCTAATGAAACTATAGAGAGGTTCCAGAGTCGTTAATATAAAAAGGTAACAAGGTCAATAATACATATAACTAGAACAGCCAGTGGAAAGAGTTATTAATAAATATATTGAAATAAAAAGAAAACAGAAATTAGGTTGGTGAACTAAATAATATAAAAAAGAACGAAAGATTTCCCAATTTATTAGGATTATACCAAAGGGCATAAACGTAACGAGCTAAAAACAAAGACAGCAAAAATATAGAAAACGTAATAAATTGATAAGGTACAGAATAATAATCACCTATACTGTGAAAAGAATAAGTACCAGTTTAAAATTGAACTATATCCTGGGTACACAGCTCGAATCACAAACGCTTTAAAACCAGACTTCCCCTCACACCTTGTTCTGCCTATTCCGTTAGATGGGGCGATGAATTTCCAGTGGAACTGTAAGAATATGGGGCGCATTCACATCGTCCAGAAATGTTATTGAAGAAAAACATATTGGTTTTATAGAAAAAATACGCAATAAAACAATACAAAAAATAGTGTTGACCGGTCTCGGTAACCAGACGATCATTTCAAAAAAACATTTAAATTGGAGCAGTGCCACTCTCTCACAAACTTAGTTTTTTAAATGTATATATAGTCAAAACAGCAGCTGTAGACTTAGAGAAAGAGGAGGGCATTATACGCTGGTACCACGATTTAAAAATATTGACAGTATTATTTTGGTGAACAGCTGAAGAACACTAGGTGAACTGGTAGAACAAGACAGACACATATGCTCAATTGAGCGAACAAGAAGAAAAAGAGAGATTTGAGTTAACCTAAGTTCATCACTAGCACTAAAGTATACCCACATGTTGCATTTTAATAATTCGGTGAATACACTTGAATCAGAAACGTATGCTTTACCTTCAAAAATAGTTTAAATCCTCTGCAGAATTGACTTGTAGCTTAAAGTAAAAACAAAAACCTAAGGCATCTTTAGAAAGTGTGTAAGTTTAGCTCGCACACATACCTTATGCTCAAACTTAGGTCCAGTAAAACTGGTTCATGGAGTCCATACTTAGTGTTTGACTTATATGTTACGAATGGACTTGAACTGAGGCAAATACTGTTTTGTAGGTAACCGAATCTAGACAGAAATTACCGCTTCCAGTACAAAGAACCAAAATAAAATACACAATATACGGTATATTGCACTTTACACATAGTATTAACTAAATTTAAAATATGATATAAATATAAAATTGCAAAGTGAATTATTGCATATTATATATGGATCTCAGTATATATAAAAAAAGAATAAAAACGTTTAATACAAGAGTTTTATAGGGCTTTAAATTCGGCATGGATTTCTTCTTGCTCGTTAAAAATTTACTAAGTTTGATATATTTATCTATAAAGACGCCCGATGAATTTGAGAAAGCATGTTAGAGAGAGAAGGAAAACAATCTACTACATAAGTGGAGTAACAAATGGTATATGTAAGGCAAATAGGATGAATTCTCACTAAGTCTATTCTTTCGTTCAAATTGACATTTTTAGAGGATCCAATACATTTTTTCCCAAGGAATCTATTTGTACAAATATTACTTTTGAAATCTCGCTAAAAACACCTAAAACAAGGCTGATTAATTAAATCCATTTTAGCCTACAGCAGCGCTCAATTCGACATTCTTTCGAAATTAAACATCGAATAATCAGTGTTTGAACCGTCAAAAATAACATGTGCTAACGCTTAGCAGTTTTTATAGGGTTTTTTTTAAAGAACCAATGGATAAGTTATAATAAACGAGCAGAAAAGTCCCAAGAAAGCAATCAAATCAGGTTATTGAAAATCGGCAGAAGCAAATTTTGTATTATTTTATTTTTCAGGTGGTGAACTGTACCTTATAATTTGATTATTTATCAATGGAATGATAACAGCAATCATTATGATATAACACAAAACTAAACAGAGGCCAACTTAGAACCATTACTGAGGTCCTAACTGGACACTGGCTGGTGAAATATTACCTGCATAAGATTGTATTCGGCAACGATCCATACTGCAGGTTTTGAGGTAGATGAAACTACCAAGCATTTGGTCTGTCGACGCTTTAGTCAACGCCAGACTGCTTGCTTGAACCCGAGCTTGTGGGAGGTATTCGACCTTTGTGGGAGGTATTCGACCTGAAAGGGTTCTTTCCTTTCTAAAAAAGAGCCTATCTGCTATGCCCCCAAAACGTCTTCTTGGGGGAATAGCACAATGGGCCCAAGTGAGCCTTAGGCCTATCTATGTCTAATGATATAACATTGTTTTTATGCGTAGCAAAAGGTTTTTGATTATAGGCGATAATTTTATTATTATGTTATCAAAAAAAGTTTGACGTGCATAAACTGTTCGTATTAAAATACAGTTTGACGCACAAGTAATAACTTTTACTATTTCTGATCCGATTCGACCAAAAATCGATATCTGGGGGTTTTTAAGAGTAAAAATGCGACTTTTGCGAAAAAGTAAATTGTGGGAAGTTTCCAGTGAAATTTCCAAGAAAACTCTTGAAATGTCTGTAAAAATAGCAAGAGATATTGAAAAATCTGTCAAAATTTCAAAAAAAAAAATTTGATGTTTAAATTAAACTTTTCCGAAAAATAATTTTTTAATAAAATTATTTAAAAATTTAAATCTATTAAAGCACATTTTGAAAATGTTTTCACTTGGCGCTATTTTTCCCCATTTTAATCAAATTCAATACTAAAAGCGAAACACTTAAAATATAAAGTCACATTGCTAGAATAAAGTGTTATTCTACCAACTTCCATAATCAATCAGACTAAACGCCTAGTTAAGAAAAAACCGAATAATCTATGAAATAGATGAAAATATACATTAATCATTGTCAAAACATAATAAAAGTGAGTCTTTACAAAAGGTCAAAAGCTTACATCAATTGTTAAATAGGTCAGCCATATTTCTTACAGTTTCCAAACAATAAAATATTATTGGTACAGTCGTTGCCAAGAAGCTGTACCCTTGTTTATTCTTTATATTTAAACTTTATGTTTAAGAACATTTTTATAGCGCCATAAAAGTAAGTATACAACCCCTCGTGACACATTCGGCAATACTTGCATTTTGTATCATACTTGTAAGCGAATTTGCGATATGCCTGAGTTTACTTAAACGAATTTAGTTCAAAAATCAATACATTTTCTTCACCCGGAATTTCCGTAGTTATGAAACTTCCCTTTAATTAAGAACAATGAATGAAGTGTTCCCTATTTAGTTTCGCACATAGCAATTTAGTAACACCTATATAAATTGTGTTTTCTTTAACTTTTGTAGACAAAAGCAAGGATTCAGGAGAACATTAAGTTCCATTACAGATTGGTTTTACTCAATTACCCTGAAGTTTACTCATAAGGAATCCTTTCTTTTTTCTAGAAAAGTGAAAGATAAAAATTCATATATGTATTAGATACGATAAATGTTTTTGCTTGAAAAATAAGTAAGGTTCGCGTTATTAAACATTTAATTTTTAATACAAAGGGTATAAAAAATACAAAAATGTTATTTTGTGTAAGACTAAAAATGTCTCATTTGCACGATACAAAAAAAAGTCACTCACAAAATGTTATTTTGCCTAAGAGTAGAAATGTCTCATTTTGCAAGATACGAAAAAACGTTACACTTGATAAAAGTTTTTGCTTCAAACATGAATAAGGTTCGCGTTATCAAAAATTTAATTTCCAATACAGGGCCATAAAAAATACAAAAATGTTGTTTTGCGTAAAAAGCATACCTCGTTTATAATTTTCTCTCAAAAGTAAAAATAATAAGTATGTTTTGAATTAAAGTCCAAGCAGAATAGAAGATTTAATATTAAGAGTATCAGTTGTATCACATTTTGTTGCTTGGGGTTATAGTTATTATATTTATAGTTAATATTTTTTCTTTTGAGAGAAAATTATAAACGAGATATGCCTTTTGAGAGAAAATTATAAACGAGATATGCCTTTTACGCAAAACAATTTTTTTGTATTTTTATGCCGCCTGTAGAAAAATTAAATTTTTTATAACGCGAACCTTATTCTTTTTTGGAACCAAATCCTCTATCAACGGTGACTTTTTTTCGTTTCTTGCAAAATGAGACATTTTTACTCTTAAGTAAAATAAAATTTTTGCCCCCTGTATACAAAATTAAATTTTTGATAACGCTAACCTTATTTGTTTTTCAAGCTTGAAAACTCCATCCGCGAACATACTGTACACAAAATGAATATGCGAAACTAAATTAGATCACACTTTCTTATTCCTAATAAAAGGACGCCGGACGGATTAATAAAGGACGTACCTCGTGAACGAAATTTACCAGTATTTTATATTGTTTTTTCAAACATTTGGTAGGCCGCCATTTTGTTCCACCTTATCCGAGTCTTACCAACTTTATTCCGTTTAATAGTAAAGACATATCCAAGAATTAGTACTTGGTTTACTATAGAAGTCTACTAAATTTCAAATTTTTATCTTCACAACTTTGATCTTGACATATCAAGTATTTTTTAAGCTGCTCAGTGTGGAAGACTACTTTGAAGTTTTATGCACACTAAGCTGTCCTATGAGATTCAACATTAAAAGATGAAATCGACCCAATCTCACTTCACTTGCCACTTTTATACGCAAAAAAAATTCTGTAAACTAAAGTGTCCTCTGGTGGAAATACAATTAAATACTTTTGGCAAAGCGAATTAACCTTTTTGTTAAATTTCTTACCATAATCTTACCCTAGCGAATCACCTTCCTGACTTCTTGACAAATCATAAGCCATGGTAAGCCCCAAAAGTAAAATGTTACAGGAAACGTTTTTTAAATAATGTACAGGGTGGTCCAATAATACAGAACGTCGGCTGTCGCTCGGGAACCATTAATGACATAACTAAAGAAAATATTTATAGATAAATCAGCCAAAAGAAATTACCTGTAAATTAAGTTCGAAAATTGCCCGCTAGGGGGCTAACAGCAACACAAAAGTGTAAATGCCAATTTTCTCTTAAGTTTTCATAATTGACGTAAGGTGAAAACATAAGCATTGTATTCTTCAACCAATTACAACTTTTTTGCTTAAGAACATTTTTGTTTATTTTTAAAAATAAAGTGATGTAGGAAGGTCAAACATTTTTACTTTCAAATATAGATATCTTTGTTCTAAATGAATCGATTTTACTCAACTTGATGTCGAAAAAAAGTGCTTTTTTGCTTTACTTCTGGAGCTATATACTGTACCGTATTAACTTTATCAATTTTTCAAAAAAATCAAATGGTATGACTTTTATATCACAATTTATTTGGTAGTTATGAAGGGCATTGAATAGTGAAATAAAAAATCCAGGTCCGTATTTAAATTAAGAAAGTTGATCATAATCTCTCGAATCCGAAACTTCGGATTAGAAAATTAACCCTGCCGTTTTGTAGATTAGAAAAAGTGACAATGGCAAAGTGGAAATTATTTTCATCTCTCATTTTAATTAATCCTAAAATTTTAGGAAAACCACAAAACTGGAAAAAAACAGGGCTCTATGGAAACTTTAGTAATCGTGCATAAGTGTAAAGTACAAAACTAAACAAAGGAACAAAATAAAAATACTGAAAGTCCGTCCCATAATCACATAAGGTTCGCAATAAAATAGCTAAAGCTAGGGCGAGACAGGGCAGGAGTCGGTCCCAATTCTACCTTGCTTCAGTGAAACAACAAAAGATAAACGACGAAATGAACTAACAACTAACAATAAACTAACAATAAATATATTTAAAATTACTGAAAACTATTTTCGCAAATGCTCAAAATGCCTTTGTTGCATTGTAAATACAAAGTTGCAGTCTTTCCTGTGTCGATTGGACTGCAGCCTCCACTTCTGCTATAAAGATACTTTGGATGGCATTCCTAATATTGTCCATCATATCGTTTCTTGTGGTAGGTCGGGTCGCATATACTAAATCTTTTTACCTTAAGTAGTCATTAATTTTAAATATATTTATTGTCAGTTACTAGTTTTTTTTGTTTTGTTTCTTTGAAGCACGGTAGAACTCGATTTAATCCTTTTGCCCAAACCGAGTCCTGCCTTGCCTTGCCTTAGCATTAATTATTTTATTGCAAAGTATGTGATTGTGAGAATGAGTTTTAGTACTTTTTGTTGTTAAGTTTTGTTTTTTACAGTTATGCAAGTTTACTAAAGTTTCTATAGGAATGTTGTTTTTTTTCCAGTTTTTTGGTTTTCCTAAAATTTTTGAATAAATTGAAATGAGAGATGAAAATAATTATCGCTTTGTCATTGTCACTCTGTCTCCTCTACAAAACGGCAAGGTTAATTTTTCAATGCACCTCCCTTTATATGTGTCAATGTAAGAAAAGGTGGAAAATAACAAAATTTAGTATTAAAGTATTAAAAGTAGAAAATATTTTTGTTTATAATTTACAATATGTGAAACTATAAAAAACGCGAATATATTTTAATTAATTAATACAATTTTATTTCTCAATGACGTGTATCTAAAAAATGACCCGTTTAATGACAATGATGACATCTTTATTTTAGTACTATTTCTAGCCAACAAGCAACTCTGACAGCACACTTTGAGCGACCAACGATCCGTCGGATTGGTATAGATCGCGAGTAAAAGAGAAAAACAAAAAGTATATGGGCCAACGTCATGAATATGTGACCTAGAATAATGAGACAAAAACAGTTGCTTTGATGTTGTTTAGTAGTATTAGTTAGAGGCCATTTGCTTAGAAAAAATAAAACACCCGACGGAGGGTGGCATATTGCATTATACAAGAAACCAGCTGGTTCTGTTAATTAATTAATCTGAACAGTTAATTTTTTCTTACAGGCTGTTTTGTCTATAAAAGTTTTTTTCTACGTATGGAGTTGTTTGGGGTTTTTGAAATAATTGGGGTCTTCAGGATCCCATAAAATAGTACGCACCCTGTACAGCTCAAGCAATTAAGTAGAACATCCTCGGGCTGCGTTGAGTCCATGCTTGCGGAACACACCAAAACTGACGATATTTCTACAACGGCGTCCCAACTCCCAATTAGAACTGTGACAATGTAAGCAACTCGCGAGCCGCCCGCCATAATGGTACAAATATGACGAATTGGGCTTGTTGCAGGCCTTGCTCTGGCTTGGCTTGCGCTGTGCAAGCCATGTATCTAAATACCTTTACAATGGCTTTTAAGTTCAAATGTGAACTTGCCAATAGTAAAGAATATCTTCGTTTATAAACCATCTATTACACACTGTTTTAATAGCCGTTTTTAACTGCGAAATTCGCCACAAACACGTTTAGCAATTAAAATATTCTAATGACATGTAGCCTTGTTTGGTCATCATTAGGGAATAAAAAGTATCTTAAGCATCATAAAGAATATCGTAAACGATCGCGCCTACGATTATCTGTCACGAACACATTAGCGCTTCCGATATAAATGAGGCTCTATTGATATTATATTGGAATAAACTGTCGTTTACCATAAAAAAAGAATATATTTGGACCACTAATGATAAAGTGAGTATAAAATATTTTGCAATTATGTGTAGATCATCATAAGCAACATTTCGATTTAAAAAAAGTGATTTTTAGGAATTGTGGCATTTATAATGTTTTGTCAAGAACCCATACTCTGACATTTAAATGATTTGCATGTTAAAGTGAGTCCAATTTAAAAGCTAGATAAAATCGGAAGAAGTTAATTTATTTTTTTTTGTTTTATTCGAAGTCTTTTTCCTTCGTGTTTACATTCCACTAGGGCTAGACAATATCAAAAATGTCGTAACGGATATACCAGGTACATCACGAATCTGTTTTTCTAGATTTTTGTTTAATTTGATGTCGGAAAGACACCAAATAGTGTTTGGGCAAATTTACTAGTTAAGTTAGATATTGATATACTCTTTATATCCCTTACGACGTTTTTCATGTTGCCTATCTAGAGGTGTCAAAATGAAGAGCAAAGTTTTCAAATAAAATAAAAAAATAACTCAAGCAAATATGTCCGGTTTTATTATGTTTTTGAATGAGAGTATACACAATAACATGAAATAAAAGTACTTTTCGATATTTTTTGCTATGGCATAAATAATAATTGCTTTGTTTATGAAATTTCTAACTACAAAAAAAATACGAAATTGACATGAAAATTGCAGTGATGCATATTACGAACACAATGCCTGACTTTCCCAGTTCAGCTCCTGCTCGAAAAAATTAGTTCCCTGGCAAGTAAATTCACTTAATTCTCTTAGCTTTTCATCAACGATGACAGTATTTGGATTAACAGGAACTCTAAATAAATTCTTATCTATCCATTCCATACACAGAAGGTCATTTTCAGTGATATGTTCGTACATTTGAGTATATTGTTCTTGATTTGGATAAAACGATGAATTGTCGGTGTTAACATATTTATCTTTATATACGACCAGTGATGACTGAGCATGTTGAGTTTTCGTGCTGCTGCTTGCTTGTACCGTTTGGTTTGACCCTTTTTTGATGGGTTCTGTATAAATTGCATCAGTCTGTGTATTGCAGCTGTGATTTAAAGCATGCGGTTTTGAGTTTTGAATATCCACTTGAACTTCAAACTCACGAGTAGTATTTCTTTGTCTGATTAAAAACCTTGATGTTAAATTGGACAATGTTTTAGATAAGGTGTGATTAAGTATTGCAGACGAGCACGGCATTTCGTCAATTGTTCCCAGTGATTTCGTACTTTTATCAAATGAATTTCTTCTCCTTAGACTTTCCCTCGAAAAACCTGTTCTACTATTTTTCGACGAATTGGTTATTTGCTCTTGAGTGTCCAATATCCGCTGTGCTATGATTGCTGTGCGTATATCACAGTCTGGATTTTTAATATTATCAGTTTGAAATAAAGAGAATATTCCACATTCTTTCTCAGAATTGGCAATATCTAGCTTCAGATCTTCACAAATTTGTTTCAAAAAATAAATACCCTCTTTCTGACGAACAGAGGCTTCAGAATCGGAAACGTTATTCGATGAATTCCAAAATATATGATCTATATCTTTTAAATTTAGAAATTCATCATAGGTCTCAATAACTTTTAATTTTGGATCACTGGATTCTGGGGAATTTATACTGTAATATGATGACTTCCTAGTTTCCGCATTAAATGCTTCATCGATGGTGTCTAATTCGAGATTGTTGTCTCTTTTAGGTGATTTTATTTTTTTCTTTGGACTTTTGCGTCGCTGTCTTGGCCGGCTAGGAATAAATGGTACTTTTACTATAAAATTTGGACGGGACATTTTTTACGAAAATTTAGCAATGCATAGCCTAATATCAAATTTTAAGCCTGACAGTGTCAAATTTTATGCCAATGTCCTCTGTCACATTGTAGGCATTGTAAATGCAATAACTTAAGCGTTACCTGTAAAGATGTATTTACACGGAGATAGTGTGGTTAAAAAATGTAGCCTAAGCAAGTTACTTATATTTAATTTTATGTCCACATTGGCACTAGCTCTCACTGTTTAATTGCTGATTAAAAATCGCGTCTATAGAACGCAGACGTATTAGATCCATTGCAAAACAGTATACATTTTATATGAATAAATTGGAAATATAATAGAACGAGAACAGAACAAAAAGAAACATAGTTGTTTCGTTGGATATTTACCTATGCTTCATCAATCGACGAATTATCAAAGACGTGCTTTATAAACACCATATTTCTCTTATCGGTTAGTATTACCCATGGTGAGAAGAAAACAAGGTGTGCTCGCCAGCCAGCGCATCTACGTCAGATGTGAGGTAGCTTTCGAAAAAAATATAGCAAGCCTAAGAAATAAACGTCAATAAAAAATGTAGGTTAGGTTACTAGTGTGGCAACAATTTTTCTTATGCAAAATAAATTTTACTTTGTGAGGAAAAGAATTTTTAGATTAATTTGGGTATTAAGAATCAAGAACAATATGTCTGATGCGGTTACTGGTTGCTTCAGCAACAATACAACGCAGGGCAAATGTAATATAGGGTCTTATAAGAGTTCCTAAAAACCCTGATGTCTACAGCACAGAGGTTTCATGTTTGCCACAAATATGACAAAATTCACTCAAATAACGGTAAATATTTGCTTAATTATTTCTAAATAAAATTATTTTTAGTGGTTATATGATAAGCTAAGCATTATGAAAATAAAAAGAAAGATTAATGATGCTCCAGACCAGACTTGCTTAGAAATAAAAGAAATATTACAGATGAGACTGAGGCAGTTATCAGGCTTACCTGATAACAGAAAATTTGAGTAGACTAAATCAGATAAAGATTCAGCTAAAATGTATATAAATAATAGTAAAATACATTTTTCCAAGGTGTTCAAATACTTGATATTCTCACATACCTAGGATAACCAGATCTCCTCTATTTAAGCATGTATGTAGGCATCTAGTATATATTTTGCAATTTATCCGAATTGTTCCCTTTTTGCTAATGAAAATTACATTTAAAAAAGCATATAATTATTTTTTCTACATCCGAAATAAAAGGTTACTAATGACATTACTCTGAACAAAAGTTAGGACCCTTTCTTTTAGTCATTGGTTTAGATCATGATTATTAGTACTCAGACACAAAAGGGATGATCTTTGTTTTAGTCACTTGTTGGATAAGATTAGGGGAATTTTGCTGCAGTAGATAGTATTTTAAACACTTGCCCTTTTGAATATATTAGAGTCTATTAACTTCTTAGACATTAGTTCTATAAAAACAGCTAAAAAATTACAACAAAACTACATTTTAACATTCTGTTTTATTTATAATAATTTCATTGATATTTTCTTTCCATTTTCTCTTTTCATTTGATTATTTAAGCTGTATTTATTTTTTTTTGTCTTCAGTTGGTTTTCATTCTTTCTTAGATATCCCAGATCGATATTTCTAAAAGCTGTCAACCTTAATTTAATTAATCAGATTAAAGATTTCTTTAAGTATTAACATTTATACCACTCAACTTTACTAGTGTATGGAAAATACAAGGTAGTAACCATCAAAAGTTTTCCTTTTGGGATTCAGCAGATACTGCATCTGCAATTTAATTTCAATGTGTAAGCTTGGAAGCATATCAGTATTTAAAAAGAAATGGCTATCCGTTGCCAGCCTTAAGTACCCTTCGAAAGTGGGCTTTAAGCATTCAGCTGAATCCCAGGATTTTGTCATATATTATGTAAGGTAATGAGACAAAAGTCTGCAGCATTAACAGACTTGGAAAGGTTATGTTCATTATCATTTGGTAGGTACGTGGGTAATTCTTAAGTTCACATGATTTTCATTTTTAAAAAATGTTTTCGACACCTAGTTATATAATTCTTAAATTAGATATACTTTTGTACAGTATAGTGTTAACTACTCAAAACTAATTTCAACTCCAGCAAATGTGAAGTCTGACATTAAATTCCATTAATTAAACCGATAAGTACTGAGTGTAGGTTTCTTAAAGTGTCTCAGAAATTCCCCACCTCAGATCATGACACAAATTAAAAATATTTTGTAAAAGTAAAATAAATTTAACATACCTATTTTAATTTATTTTTAACATTTACTTTAATGAGGTAATTGCCATAGATCTTATAAAACTAGTAAAAATAATACTTTAAATAATAAATTTAGATTTTTCTAATAAAAAATGTTTTAGTCTGACCTAAATCTACGCTAACTAACTAACACAGATACACCGTAGCAGTGGCTTTACAAATAGCATCTACTCTATCTCACTTTGGCTATGTATCTATAACGTCTGCCTTTAACAGAACAGAAACAAACTAGCTTTTGTACGACTAGAAAAATATCAGCATTAAAAAAACTTCTTACACAATATGTGTCCAATATTAATATTCTGTCGCTTCACTATTTATTAAAAAATGTACACTTTTATTTAAAAAAAAATACCATTTTGATGCCCAAGTTAAATAGGTATATTCTGTGTAAAGATTTTCTACAGCATTTTACATAGAACTAGAATAAAGTTCAACTAAATGCTTATGGAAAGTATGTATATTTTTTTAAACCGGCCTATTTTTACTCATTCTTTACCTATAATAGACTTAACGTGTGGCTTACAAACTTCCTAGAATGATATATATATATATATATATATATATATATATATATATATATATATATATGAATGAATATGACAGGGCTAACCTGTCATTTTTATCGGCCCTGGGTTCGCCTCACAATATGCGTCATCAAAACTTGCGCGTAGGCACATCTTGTTTTCTTCCTACCATGGTATTACCTTCATTAATGAAAGAAAAGGAAGAAACATGAAATATTGTCTTTGGATTTTTTGGAGGTTATTATTATTGTTATTCTATATTATTCGTATTTGTATATTTATAAAGTCTTCATTAGTATCATGGTATATAATTCATACATTTTTTCTTTTTATTACAAAATAACGAAGTCCCTTAAACAATTTTTGAAACCATTCTTAGTAAGTATTTTCAAGATACATGATAGTTTTAATTATATGTGTGAGTTTCCCATCGGTTTTATGAAATCTTTTATATGAACAATCTCGGTTTTAACTGTTTTTTTTTTAATTCATACAAATTGAAATTTGTTAAAAACTTTATAAGTTAATTATATATAAATATAAACGCATCTTTAAATTTGCGGTTGTATCTTTGACGTCTGTTGACATTAACATAAAATGTGAGTGTCAATGCTTAAAATGTGGTCTGTTTTTATGGCCACCACCCATACAAAATTTCAGTGAATTATGTCTCGTCCAAGTTTTATTGTAAAAGTACCATCAATACCAAATAGGCCCAAGCTACGATGCAAGTATTCCAAGAGACACGAAGAATCTCTCAAAAAGGCAAGCAATATTGAACTTGAGATAATCAAAGAAGGAAATAATGTAGAATTTAGGAATTCGTCATACTCGTATTATAGTTTAAATGCTCCTAAATCCAAAGATTCCAATTTAAAAGTTATTGAGACCTATGACGAACTTTTAAATTTAAAAGATATTGATCATATATTGAGGAACTCATCGGATATAGTTTCAGAATCTGAGCCTTCCCTTCGTCAGAAAAAAAATAGATTTTTGTTGAAACAAGTTTGCAGGGTGTTCAATTTAAGTGTTCCGACTTCAGATAAAGAGCGTGATATACTCTCTTTGTTTCAAACTGAACACCTAAAAAACTCAGGCACGGCTAACAATGCACCGAAAAACTTAGATTCCCTACACGAACGGATAATTTTAAAGAAAAACAGAAGAACCGATTTTTCAAGAGAAAGTTTAAGAAGAAGTTCATATAAAAAAAGTTCAAAATTTTTGGAGACAGTGGATAAAGTTCCTCGCTCCTCTGCATTATTGAATAAGGTCTTGTCAAATTTGGCAGCGAAATTTTTAGTTAAAGAGATTAGTTCTACTCGTGAGTTTAAGATTCAAGTAAATATTTAGTCTGAACCACTTGATGTAAAGCATAGGTGTAATACCCAAGAAAGTAATGTTCAAAGCAAATGACATCACAGCAATGATACAATAAATTCATCCTTTTATTTAAATTGTGAAGTATACAGAACAACACAGAACCAACAAAAAATATACTTATACTAGTTCCAATTAACCCAAACGTTGTCAAAATGGGTTTTGGGTTACAGCTTCCCAAAGTTTTCTCAGGTAAATTAACATTGTATAATATATAAATTGCATTACATTTTATTATATGTATGTTACTTCTACTAAAAAGAGTTTTATTTATAGGTTTCCGAACAGAATGCTATCTGGCTCTTGTAAAGATTAGGTATTTCGGATTTAGTCACTTTTTTGCAAAAAAAAAAACAAAACAAAGAGTTATGATTTTGCCATGAATTACATGGTTATAAACGTTCCATGTTACTATAAACTTTAATAATGTTAAAATTGATTGGAAAATATTATATCATTATACAGGGTCTTGTAAACAATTATACCCACGGAATTTGATAATTTTTGAACATAAAATATAAAGTTTACCTTCTTTCAACTATTTTAAAAGAAACAAATAACTGGATGAAACACTCTTTCTATTTAAAAAAAATAAGTTCGACATTTTCACTGCATTCCGGTGCGAAAACTCCTTAATATGTCGGTTTTAAAAAAGGTAGTCTTACAATGTCGCCAAAATAACATTATAATAAGCATTTTGAATGGTATTTTACAAGAAGAAATAATGCGCGCTTTCTTCACGGCAAACCTAACCAATCGTAACCTAACAAAACAAATAAATTTAAGGATATACAAATAAACAAAAATTCAAAACAACGGAAAATTCTTCGGTAATTTTTTCCTTTTCATACACCATGGCAGCGCCGATTTTGATGATTTTTTTGTGTAAAGGTGGATCTTGGGGTATTGTTCACGAATCCGAAGTAATAATCATAAGTAAGAGCGCCAAAGTAAAACTACACGAAAATATTTGAATAGCAAAAAGGACACGTGGGAAAAATAAACCACGACCTTGCCGATGCCGAATATTAGACTTCCGCCAGTTATGCACTTCGCTGTTGTCCGTCTTTTCTGTTAGGGCATAAACGATGATGCCTACGGCGCCTAACCTGGTGCTAACTATGTATTTTAAAGTGTCCATAATTAATTTGTATCAATTAATGTTTCCCAATGGTACTCCATGATGTCAAAATGCCAATAAGAAGGAAAATTTACTAGTCCAAAAAATATGAAGACCGGCTCTTTGTTTAGTGTTCCCCAATATTTTAGATAAATAATAATAATAATAATAATAATAATAATAATGTCTTTATTTTCACATATAATTTATATAAAATAAGTTCTGTAGATACATACATTTATTTTTTTATTGTGAAAAGTTCCAAGTCTAGATATGAACTGCCGATAAAGGCTCATTCATCCTGTACTATCTAATTATCAATACAATAAAGAAAGGGAAAATAGCCGTTGCGTATACGCTCACAGAGTTCCATTATAGGCTTGAAATTAGATTATTAAATATATTTTATATTATATTTTGTCTATTGAAAAAATACTTAAAAATCTGAATTTTAAATTTTAAAGGTGATAAAGATTTTAAATGAACAGGAAGGGAGTCGTATATTTTAGCAATATTATATGAAAAACTCCTTTCGAATTGAGAAGTCTTATGGAGAGGTGGCGTTATTATGCCATTGAATCGAATATTTATATTATGAACATGACAACGAAAAATGATTTTGTTATGTAGGTAAGCAAGACTCTTATAATAATAGAATAGAATTCTATGATAAAAATTAGCTGATTGCATCTGTCTCCTGCCGTCCATATTTAATCAGTTTGCTTCATGCAACTTCTTATTCTTAGATATTCTTTCAAATTTTCGAATTCCGAATATAAGACGGAGGCAAGGATTTTGTACCTTTTGTATTTTATTTTTCTGCGCTTGTGTTAAACAGTTTCCGTAAACCATATCACTATGACCAACTATAGACACAACACACGAGAGTCATACATCAACTTCTTAATATTTATTGACAATCGTAGCGATGAGCGTAGAGTAATTTCAATCTTACATAAGCACGTAGAATGCAATTCGAGACGTGGTGTTCAAATCTCATCGAGCTGTCAAATATTACACCAAGATTCCGCGCACTGTCTTTAATTTCTAATGAAACATCATTTATCTATATTGATTTCACTTTTTACACTATTTACATCATTTTTATTTTTGAAGATATCGACCTGAGACGCTCCAACTCACTGTTAAATGATAAGTACACTTGTGTGTCTTCTGCGAAATACTGAACACTACATTTCTGAAAAACATATAATGTAAAATTGAAAGCAGTAGTTTGTGATCTATTGTATCGAAGGCCTTACACAAGTCTAGCAAGGCAAAAACCGTGGCATGACCTAGATCTGTAGCTTTAAAAATATCATCACTAATATTTACTAGCCGTGAGCACTCCGGATGCCCGATTGCGTCCCGGGAAGGATCCCATTACCCTCGACATATCTGGTTAACTGCTAATTTATATTTTTTTCCAAAATTTTTGAGAGGCATGACAGAACACTAATGGGTCTCAAATCTTTAAAATCCTTCCTTTCTACCAGAGCCCTCTTCCAACAATCGGGATAAATAGAGTGTTCTATACAAAATTCAACTACGTGCGTCAGGAATGGAAGAATAAATTGACAACAGAGCTTAATAAAGTGAATGTTCAAACCGTCAATACCAGAGGTATTATTATTTATTATTAAATGATTTATAATGTTCAGTACGCAGATATCGGAGACAGTAGTAAAGTTTAAAAGAGATACTATAATATCTTTAGGAGTATTCATCACCTACCTCCATCTTGAAAAAATGATTTTCGGAATGACATTGATTGAAATAATTCTAGGTTTTGGAGATGTATTCTAATTATATAACCGTTTGATGGAAACCTATTTAGAAAAAATTATATGCAAAATAAAAATTTGAAGGCATTATTTAGAATAAACCTTTAAAATATAATGTAGCTTCCATAATACTTCCCGATTTTCTTAACAAGTTTTGATTTGATTTTGCCTTAAAGTCTGAAATCGAGAAAAAGTAGGAATTCGTTTAAAAAATAGTAAGCCTAAACGTATTTAGGACGATTTGGCAGCAACGCGGGTGAAGTCTATTTTTAGATAGCGCGACGCTTTCCAGTTTTTTTGTGGGCTGTGATATTCGGTTTGGTCAAAATTTGGAGTTCTGTACTTGTAATAAACATCATGTGATGGACTAGTAAGAACGAGGAATTTTGTAACCGAAAAGTGACCAACGTATCAACCAGACGTAAAAATAGACGTCTCGCATGGAAAAAAAGATCAGTAATACTTAGAGATGTTTGCAAAGTATATATATATATATATATATATATATATATATATATATATATATATATATATATATATATGTTATATCACTCGACTTAAAATTCACTTTTTAAAAAATATTTTTATTTACAAAATCAAAATTAAACTAACAGTATAGAAGCTTAAAAACGAATCATGATTTTATTTACAATTTACACTATTTATATGAAAGACGAATGCTGCGTCAGTGGGAACTTGCTTGCTGGGCAGATTCTGCTGACGAGGCGTCTCGGTACTCGCCGTCTCCTTGAGATAACCGACATCCGATACGGTGGGAACCAAGGGCATCGTACTTGAAGGTGACATTGCTCGTGAGAAAGGATATAACAACTCCCCCATTAAGATGAAAGTTGACGCGTGGTGACAACTTTCAGGTCCTCTGCTTATTGAGGTTGAGTTCAATCTCTTCACTTTCTTCAATCGGGTCGCCAAGGCGGATGCTCGGTCTCCTTCTGGGAATTATTCTTCTCCATTGTATAACGTTAGATCCTCTTTTAGGTGGAGAGGGTGGATTGTCATCGTTGCTAGTGGCTACTCCAATCTTGATGTTACGTGTTCGTCTTCGACATTTGCAAAAGATGTATAAGGCAATCAGTGTGATAATGAGTGTTATTGTAAGAATCGTGAACCAACTTATGTGTTTTTTCACGAACGGCTGATTTACCAATTGATCCAGCTGATCGGCATACTGATTTAGCTTGTGCTGGGCTATGTTCAGGTCCTCTACATCTATTTTGTTTAGCTTCAGAGGCTTCAAATCTGGTAAGTGAATATTCTCTGGCATATGGTTACAGCAGTCAAAAGGGATGTTGACTGGGTGGTAATTGTAGGTTACGTTGTCGTAAACATCAACTGATTTCTGGGCACGAACTCTTGTACTCCCAACGAAGGCACTACACTCGGGTTGAAGTTTCATCAAAGTATTTGTGTTGATGATCTGAGTCTCTATATCTCTGGATCCACATTTTATTGTGACGGGCAGAGGGTCTGCAACAGCTATCAACCATACATTCTGACTGATTTCTTGAATGTTATAGTCTTTGGCAAGAATGACTAAAACTTGGCATGTTCTGGGTAGATGATCAAGTCTCTTCAGAAGCTGAGCCTCGCAGACTGCATCAGTATCAATTGGGTATGGCAGGATGTTGGAACAGATGAACATACGGTTGCCTAGTGGTTTGCAGGACTTCATATTGCGGATGGTTGTATAAAGTAAAGAATCATCATTTCGCGCAATTAGTTTATTAGTTATTGACAAAATGTGATGAAGGCCTGTTCGATTATCCAGAATCGGTATAGGATATAAGTGATAGAGAGTGTATTTTTCAGGTTCGACTAAAGGTATTTCTAGTACAAAAATTATTCTAGTATCTAATTGATATGCCTTTAATTCTATTATGTCGAGGTATTGAGCTACGCTTGAATAATATATCGGCAAGAGAAGATTATTCTTCTGTAATGACTGCGATATATGCTTTAATGAGTCTACTAAATCGTATGGAGTAATGATTGAACTGTGCAAAATTTTTAAACGTGCAAATGTAACAGCGTTTATAGCATCGTTCAAAGTATTTTCGATAAATGAATAGCTTTCTGTTAGTAATTCGCACAATTCTAGGATATCGAGTTGTGATTGATAAAATTTGAGATGATCGGAAATATCCATAATTGATTCGCGAATTTCTTTAATATCATTATTAAAGGTTTCCTCGTCAATTTGAAGTTTTTGAATGGTTTCGTTAAAGCTTTTGATAACAGAGGTAGTTACAGATATTTGATTTTTCAAAAGATTTTCTATTTGGTATTCATCGTGGGTTAACTTTTCGATGCACTCGTTGAAATATTCACCATCGGAGGCGTCAAAATTACCAATTATTGATTTCCAAATGGTTCCAATACCATTAAGAATACCACGTTTTTCTCTAAAAATGTACTTTTTAGTGTCGGCCATTATTTCAGTGTACTTTTGGTTAACGGCGTTTGATATTTGTTTAAGGAGACTAACATGAGTTTGAACTTGCGGCTTAAAGGCTTTCATTCGCGGTACGTCTTCGTCTATAGTGTTTAATAAGCTTTCTAATATTTTGTCATTATTACTAATTGTTTCTTTGATTGGTCCGAGGTCTTTGTAAACAAGGAGGGTCCATTTATCATTCGAGATTTTTACGGTCGCTTCTTCATGAAAGAAAATTCCTAAGGTGTTGTTTATTGGTGTTAGAGTGTATTGGGACTGAGTGGCTGTTGAAAGTGCCAAGAACCTAGAAGAGAAAAATTACTCATAGTATGGTTTCAGTCTGTCAAAATTTATTTTAGATTTTTGTTTAGATTCGGGGTTTATCAGAATTGCTGAATTTTGTAAAATTTCGATTATTTCGAATGGACCGTTAAATTTATTTTGGCTTTTGTCCTTGATTTGCGATTCTTTAATGTATACCTTATCTCCTACATTATATTCATAGGGGTGAGCAGAAACATTTTGGTCGAAGCGCTCTTTGGCTTTTTCTTTTTGTTGACATGTTCTGGCTCGGGCTGTTTTATAAAGGTATTGCATGCGATTGTTTAGATCTTGCATATATTTGGAAATAAGACGTTTTTCATTATATAGGATTTCGGGTGGTCTAGATGAGGTGTGTCCAAAAATAAGTTCGTAAGGCGTGAAACCGTGCGTTTTGTTTTTGGTATTGTTATAACATATAGTTGCATAAGGAAGAACATTAAACGGGTGTTCGTCAGGGTTTTCAGTTTGATTAGCTCGTATCATTTCACTAAGTGTCGCGTGAAATCTCTCAACAGAGCCGTTTGATTGAGGGTGTCCTACGCTAGAGAAAGTTAGTTTGATATCGTAAAGCTCACAGAGGTCATTCATTAAGGTGTTTTTGAATTCTCGGCCATAGTCACAATGTATACGTAACGGAGTTCCATAATGTTGAAAAAATACAAGAAGTGTATTAACAACAGATTTTGCTGTCTTATCCTCTATAGGGTAAGCTTGTGTAAATTTTGTTAGTTCGTCACGTACTGTTAGGGCGTAATTTCGAGTTGGGTATTCAAATATGTCTATGTTTATTCTTTCAAAAGGTGTTTTGGGCGTTTCTGTTACGACTAGGGGACTGCTTAGATTTTTACGACAGATTTTTACTTTTTGGCAAGTTTCGCAACTTTTAATAAAGTTTTCTACGGCTTTTATTATGCCTGGCCAATTGTATTTTTCTTTTATGCGTCTTAACGTCTCGTTAATTCCGCGATGTAAGTTGGTTTTTCCGCGATGGTAATGATCTAAGATCTGAGGTATTTCGTCTTCATTAGGGGTTGTTGTGATGTTTTGGCAGATACTTAATTTTATATTTTTGTCTGCAAAAATATACGAAAATATTTGAAGGATAGGAAGTTCGAGTGTGTTTTCCACGAAATAGGTACAAGAGATGTCAAGTTCGTCTTGACCGGTATAGAGAATGTAAAAGAGAAGTTGTGTGACAGTTTCTGGGTTAAACGGGAGAGGAATAATGAAATATTTACGATTTTTTGTTGATTTACTGGAGAAAATATTTATTTGTTTTGGATTAAATTCCATGTTTTCCTCGAAAATATCGTCAAGAATCTTATGATGTAGTTCTTCTAATTTATTTTGTCGAAAGAATGTTATAATATTTTTGTGTGACTTATCCAACAGCTGGTCGTTGGTTGTTTCGATTTTAGAATAATCGATCAGGGATCTGGTTTCGTAAAGGCTTACGAATTTATTGTATTCTTCGGCTATTACATCGTCGTCATAGGTTTTTGGTTCTTCGATAGGTTCTTCGGATTCTGTCTCATTCGATGCAAAAACAGATATTTTTGTTTGAAGCTTTGCGCATTCTTGGAAATGATTTACTTTTATTCGAGATAAAACATCAGCGTTTTTATTAATTTTTCCCGGTTTATAAATTATTTCGTACTGATATTCTCCTAGTTTTAGCCGCCATCGTGCTAATTTACTACCTGGGTCTTTAATAGAAAGTAACCAAGTAAGGGGACGATGATCTGTGACTAGAATGAACTTTCTTCCAAATAAATATGGACGAAAATATTTCACGGCCCATACAATAGCAAGTAATTCTCTCTCTATTGTCGAGTAATTGGTTTCGGCTTTACATAATGTTCTTGAGGCATAACCAATGGGTAAGTCTTTGCCAATGGGACCTTGGGAAAGTACAGCGCCTATCGCAAATGCGCTTGCATCCGTTGTTAGTAGGAAAGGCTCATCGAAATTTGGATAGATGAGAATTGGGTCAGAAGTCAGTAATTGTTTTAGTTCGTCGAAAGCTTGACGACAATCTG
The DNA here is from genome assembly GCA_030620095.1 of Kuschelorhynchus macadamiae. Classification (NCBI taxonomy): domain Eukaryota; kingdom Metazoa; phylum Arthropoda; class Insecta; order Coleoptera; family Curculionidae; genus Kuschelorhynchus; species Kuschelorhynchus macadamiae. The sequence goes on along the minus strand of JAUTXW010002888.1, from coordinate 390,941 downwards.
AGTCGAAATCAAATTTGATATCTTTTTTCAACAATCTGGTAAGGGGCTTTGATATTTTCGCAAAGTTTGGAATAAACCTACGATAATAACCAGCTAAACCCAGAAAGGATTTTATGTCTTTTGAATTTTTTGGTTCTGGAAATTTCTGTATACAATCGATTTTAGTGGGATTAGGTTTAACTCCGTCCTGAGTGATTAGGTGACCAAGGTATGCTACCTCTTTTCTCAGGAACTCACATTTGTCAGGTTGTATTTTGAGGTTTGCTTTTCGAAGACGTTTAAAAACTTCGCGTAAGCGTGTGATGTGATCATGGATTGTGGGTGAATACACAATGATGTCGTCCATATAGACGAGACAACGTTCATTTAGAATGTCCATTACTCTCTGGAAAGTGGACGGGGCGTTTTTAAGACCAAAGGGCATTCTTATAAATTCGTAGTGTCCGTCCTCGACAGAGAAAGCAGTTTTTGGAATATCTTTAGGGTCTATCTCGATCTGGTGAAATCCTGAAGCCAGATCCAGGGTTGTAAAATACTGGCACTTGCCTAGCTGATCCAAAAGATCGGAAATATTGGGAAGCGGGTACTTATCATCTACCGTGGATTCATTCAATTTACGATAATCTATGACTACTCTCCATTTTTGTTTGCCTGAGGAATCAAGTTTCTTGGGGACGACCCAAACTGGAGATGACCAAGGTGAAATAGAGGGTTTTATGATTCCTTGTTCTAACATTTTATTAACCTGAGTTTTTACCTCTTCTTTGTGAATATGGGGATACCTGTATGATTTGGTGAAAACAGGCTTTGCACCATTGGTGTCAATTTGGTGTTTAATTTCATTGGTAAAGGTAAGATTGTCACCTTCGAGGTAAAATATGTCCTCAAAATCTACGCAAAGATTGGTAATTATTTCTTTTTCTTCTTCGTTAAGATGCTCTAAACGAAGTTGGGACTTAATGTTGGGAATGCGGTTAGGAGATAGCTGTTTATCAGATAAATTGTAATTGAGTAGCGAATGAGAAGAAAAAGGTTCGATTTCGATATTTGAAAAATTAATGGTTTTTGGGATGGCGTTTGCATTAACCACAGAAGTTAGAAATTCGCCTTTTTCATTGACATGGACAATTGCGTTTGGGATATGAACTTTTTCGATTTCTTGCCTAAATAAGATAGCATCGGTGTTAACTAAATCACAACGTAATTTAAAAATTTGTTCGGTCCTACCTTCAATCTTAATTTCGTTAGAATTGTTTACGTTAGTTATTTTATTATTTTGTTCGAGGTTTTCTTCTGCCTTAAACAGTGGTAAAGTTTTAAAATTTGTAACAAGTTGTTTATTTTTTAAGTCGATGGTGCATTCATAATGTTCTAAAAAGTCGAGTCCTAGAATACCATCGAAATCAATATCTAAATCGTATATGTAAACTTTATGTGGGTTTCCGGCTTGAAAAGGAACTAGGGTTGATTCGGTGATAAGAAGTTTTTGGTCTGTGATGCCTTGAATCGTAACGTTTTCGGGAAAACGTTGGGGAAATTGTTTTACTGTGTTTTCTTTAAATATCGTAATTCCTGCTCCGGAATCTATAAGTAGTTTAAAAGTGTTAGATGCGTCTTTTATGTAATATAGATTTTTCGGGTTAACAGCAAGAAGGGGATTTAAAGAAAATGTTGTTCTGGGAAATTCAATGACGGGTTCATGTCGTCCAAATTCAGGGTTTGTATTTGATTTTGGATTTCCGTCACGGCATTGGTATTTGACATTGTTCGGATAGGAGGATGGTTTTGATTCGAAGTGAGAAGAAAATCCTGATATTCATCGTAATTCGTTTTATCTTGTTGATCAATATTTTCAACATTTTGATATTCGTAATCGGGGTTATCTTCATACATTCCTGCGTATTGGTTACAATACTCGTCATATTGGGGTTCGGAATAGTTATTGTTGGAATATTGGTCATTGTCGAAATTGACAACATGAGCACGATGCTGGGGATTATTTCGTATTACTGAAGGACGTTGAAAATTGTTAAATGGTGTTTGACGTTGGAAATTGTTTTGGTTTGATTGGTTATGGGGTGTGTACTGCGGTCTTGGCTGACCGTTGTTTGGTCTATTCGACTGAAAGGAGGTGCTTGATTGAAAAGAATTTGATTGTTGATTGGTATTAGGCCTTTGGAAATTGCCAAAATTCTGGGAAGTATAACCATTAGGACGTTGTTGCGATCTACATTCATTTGCTAAGTGACCATTGCAACCACAGCTATGACATTTAAGGGATTGTACATTAGGTCTTTTATTAGTTTGAAAAATAGGTCTAGCAGGCGGATTGGGTCTAGAAGATTTTTGGGATTCGAAATATGATAGTTGGAGCTCGCGTCTGATGCGAATTTGTGCTTCCAAAAGATTAGGTGGATTTCCTGCACGTATTATATGGCTAATTCGGGGTTCCAGGCCAGTAAGTAGGCTATTTAGAGACATGGATTCGATTAATGTTATTTGAGCTGCCTTTTGACTGGGTGCGAGTATGGATTTTTGTATGTTGGCATGCATTTTGGCATTTAGGACTTGAAGTCTGTTAAGGAAAGTCAAAGGAGATTCGTTTGGCAGTTGTCTCATTCTTTGTAAGTCCTGAATAAGAGAAGATAGATCTCGCGTATCTCCGAAGTGAGAATTAAGTAATTGCTTTATCTCTAGAAAAGAAAGTGGATTTCGGGAACTTATCAGCTGCGCTGCTCTCCCTCGCAACCTATTTTTTATGTGAATCACTAAAAGATCTTTTTGGTTACCCGTAGACATATCATATGCACATTCGCAGGCATTTAGGAAGGTTTGTAAAAATATTTGATCACCTTCGAATTCGGGGATAATAGAAAAAATCTCGGAAAGTTTATAAGGTTCGATTACTGCTACCGCTGCTCCTGCAGTTATTCTTTCATTTTCCGTCATATTTGCTCAATATATCAACACAATAAACACTAGCACAATATAATGTAAAAAGGATATAAAACACAAAATATTTTACGAAATTTTATGTTGATAGACAGTACGTAAAGAAGTATGCCAACCAACGTAAAATAAACAGTTCTTATTAACTAGTTAGTGTGATTAAATTAAAACTGTGTAATATTTCTTGTTGTAATAAAAATACAAATGTAATCTGGAGATCAGTTAGCAGAATAACTGGTCAAAAAATTCCAAAAAATATTTTAAAAATTAATCAATTAACAGAATAACTGATTATACACAAATTATACGTTGTTACACTTAGAAATACAGAAATCAATTAGCAGAATAATTGATTAGCTTATTGAAAAATCAATTAACAGAATAATTGATTATTTTACTAATTAATAAAATGTAGGATCGATTTTGAAAAGTCGAACAGGTATTTAATTAAATATTATTTTTTTAAAATAAACGTGATGATTCGTTACTTACAAACAGAGTAGAAACATCGCTCGTCGTGTTCTTAGCAGTTAGTTCTACCAGGGGCTTCACTATGTGTTCCTTCCGTAGATGCGTGTTCTGCCAAGTTGATGACGTCACAATGCACAAAATGGGGCTTCTTTGTTCTTCTGGATGAAGGATTGGGATCCACCGTTGCCAGTTAGAGTTCTCTTGTTCTGCCAACGTTGCCAGATCCTACCACGACTGCGCCAATTTGTTATATCACTCGACTTAAAATTCACTTTTTAAAAAATATTTTTATTTACAAAATCAAAATTAAACTAACAGTATAGAAGCTTAAAAACGAATCATGATTTTATTTACAATTTACACTATTTATATGAAAGACGAATGCTGCGTCAGTGGGAACTTGCTTGCTGGGCAGATTCTGCTGACGAGGCGTCTCGGTACTTGCCGTCTCCTTGAGATAACCGACATCCGATACGGTGGGAACCAAGGGCATCGTATTTGAAGGTGACATTGCTCGTGAGAAAGGATATAACATATATATATATATATATATATATATATATATATATATATATATATATATATATATACCTAGGTTGAATATAAAATATAAAAAAATACTTAATGATTTTAATTCATTTGTTCCAAATTCCGTCGGTCTGTCTGTTCGCGACATTGTTGATGATATTGTATTGATAACAAATGGCGACTTGACTCTACTGAATAAAGCGCTAAAAAATCAAATATTGTATAGTGATAAATCGTCCTCCTAGATTTTTTCAGAACTTCACGTTTCGGGGTCACTAGATGCCAAAAAACTTTTTTTTTCAATTCCGTCGTTCTGTCTGTCTGTGAGTGTATGTCTGTCGGTCTGTTCGCGGCATAGATAAAAACTACTTATGCGAAAAAATTAGGGGTCATTATTTGGGGATGAAATAGTCACATTTTGGTAAAATTAAATGTGGCGGAACAAAATGGCGACCTAACGAAATGTAAAAAAATTATTACTAAAAAATTACTTATCCAATTGACCTCAAATTTTTCATCAAAATCAAATATTACCTAGAAATGAATTGGTAAAATTTGGTCTGAATCCAAGATGGTGGGAAAAAATGGCAGCTAAATAAAAATTTTAAAAATCAACTTGAAAAGACTAATTCTTAGACTGATTTCAAATTTTGTATAATAATTGATTCTAATATAGAGATACACTGGTAAAATTGTGGGACGAATTCAAGGTGGCGGAAGAAAATGGCGACGAGATGCCAAAAAATATGTTTTATCAACTTCATCAATCTGTCTGTCTGCCAGTTCGCGGCATATCCTAAAAACTACTTACCAGATTCTCTTGAAATTTTGGTCAAAAATTAAGGGTCATATGGGGATAAGCTGATGATATTTTAGTAAAAATGCAATATGCCGTACCAAAATGACAGCCTAGTGAAAAGTAAAAAAAAATAATTACTAGAAAAACGTTAACTCTAAATTTACCTTAAATTTTGCACAAAAATCGAGTATTACATAGAAATGAACTAGTAAAATTTTAGTATGAATCCAAGATAGCAAAACAAAATGTCGGTCTAATATATAAAAATAAATATTTAATAAATCAGTCTCAAAAAGCGTAACAAAATGGCGGAGTGTGTTAACGTAAAAACTACATATTAAATTTATTAAAAATTATACCCAAAATTCAAGTATGGCATAGGTAGAAACTGGTAAAATATTGGTATGTTTAAAAAGGCTTTATATTATGTAGTACTAAATGACTATGTACTAAACTAAATTCGGTCTACACTTCACTATTCCTAATAAAAGGAGAGATTCATAACCAGGGAAGTTCCACGTATAGGAAATTTACCGCTTTTTTTTATATCACACTAAACCACGAAAAGAAAGAAAAACCGAAAAATGCAATGCATTTAATCGTGCTTTCTTAAAAAATGAAGTATTTTTAACACATCCGATTATGGTGCCCGGTCTTCCCAAACCTATCAAAGTACTAACCGTACTAGGTTGACATTGGTATTTTTCCCTGATTAGACTCATATAAAATATGACAAAGATATGTTTTTAATTTGTAACTTGTATTATTTTTTTTAATAAATTATGCAACGAACAAAAATGGACCTACAACGTTTAGGTTATTTATTAGTCGTAGCAAACTTAGTAAGCAGATATTCCAAAACCTTTAACAATGGGACATCTTGTATTTTTTGTTAAGATTTTTTGAGTTACTTAGGACTAAATTAAGAAGAATTCTTGCAAACTCATACAAAGAGTATGGTAACTTCATAGACTGACTATTGCCTGCTAAAATAATATTAAAATCCGATGTTCTGAAAGCAACTGACAATATAATAAAAATATATGCAGCAAGTTTTCAACAAATGAACATTGGCCAATTTGTATTAATGTCACCATTGTAATATTGTGGCTCCAATCCTGGCATAATCACAACTTTTTTAAAATCATTTCTGATGTGGTTCAAAAAATGTGGATAAAAAAAAAGATATCGAAAGTATATCTTAATTGTAGTATATTTTAATTTAGTCTAAAAATTCATTCAATGTCTAACTAACGTGGGCATTGAACCTATCATTCTAGTTAGGGGTAACATGTATTATATTTAGGTATCTATCGTAAATATGCTAAATGTTGCCCTTATTTTGAATATGGTTTCAACTATTTGAAAGAAGAAAGAAGTTAATCAGTTTTTGACCCACCTTGTACAGTTTTTATTTTAGTGTAAACAATCTTTAATTATAAAAATAAAGAAACGCTCTAACAAAAATGAAAAAGCAACTATATCAAAATAAGAACAGTGAACGCATTAACAGAGAGCGCTTGAAATTTCAAACAAGGACACTACATCACCTCGGCCTTTGCTGTCGCGAGCTTCTATTGATGTGGCATAAGCCAGAAACTGCTGACGTTAATCTTCTGAAGCGGGATGCAAGTATCATAGAAACTTTGTGTTATTAATTTTCTTTTAAGTATTGATACATTCACATACACAATTCGTTACGAAAATGTTTCCACTCTTCATCGTTAATTACACGGGATATTAGAGGTTTGACTACAAATTTTGATTAAAAAATGTTGAGGAAAAACGGCCTTAAAGTTGTATTTTGTTTTATTAGTTTCTAAGCACATTGTTAACACATTTATTAATTTTATTATGTAAAACAATTAATTATATGATTTTCTACAAAATGCCTACAAATTTTTTCTTAGTAAAATATCTGAACGACTTAAATTTAAAAAATAAAAAACGAATAAATTGTTTTATTTTACCATAGAACGCTTATTTGAAAACGGGAACACTGCCCAACGCAGAGAAACGAGCAGGCTTCAATGAACATAACAATTCCCAAACATATCAGTTGCAGTTGTCTTGTTTTTGGGTTTTTTCACCTTAATTTTTTGCCGTATGAGACAATTCCATACCGTTTTAATGCGCAGTCGAGATTTAAAAACTCGTTTTAAATGTATACGAATATTGAATATGTTTTATTTATAGAGAGTGTAGACAGAATGCTCAGGAGGTGTCCTAATGACAGAAATGTGTAGCGGTTTTACAAAGAGTTCGCTATACGGGAAGTGTAAACGTCCGTCAAACTAATCGGGGAGCTGAAGGCAAATAACACCCGAAAATGAGAAATATATTTTAGCCTTAGTGGAGGCAAACCCTGATTTGAGCACTCGCAAAATCTCGCGACAAGTTGGATTTTCTAATTGGACCATTTATCGTATCCTTCGTGAAAACTTTCTGTACCCTATCATGTGCAGCGAATACAGGCTTTGACTTTAATGGACTTACCCCGAAGAAGATAATTTTGCCGGTGGTTTCTCTCAAGAAACCTAGAACACGACAATTTTACTTTAAACATACTGACAACCGATGAATGTTCTTTTACGAAAGATGAAATTTTAAATTATCATAACACTCATACCTGGGTTCAAGAAAATCCACACACGATTCAACAAGGCCGAATTCAATACCGGTTTTCAATAAATATTTGGGCTTGAATAATCCACAATCGGTAAATCGGACCTTTTGAGCTACCAAGGCGTTTAACAGGAGAGGTATACCTCTAATTTTTAACTAATGACTTGCCAACTCTTTTAGAAGATATTCCTTTAGCTCAGCGAGCCAGTGCCATGATTGGGCTCCTGCCCACGTTCATAGGAATGTGTTACAGCATCTGGATAATACGTTTGATAATACGTGGATAGGTCGAAATGCCCCAGAACCTAGAAAATAGCCTCCGAGGTCACCAGACCTAAACCCCCTTGATTTTTATTTTTGGGGGCTATATGAAAACATTAGTTTATAATAGGGTGAAATTGAAAACGAAGATGACCTTAGAAACCGTATTTTTGCTGCAGAAGAACAAATTAGACAAAGACCTAAAGGTCTTGAATTTGTTCAAGAAAATTGGCTTCGCCGTATTCGTCCGGGTTTAAATTGTGGCGGTAGTCATTTTTTGCATTTACTTTAAGTTTTTAAAATACTTTTGGTGTGTGAATAACCTACCTAGTGCTGTAAATTAATATGCTTGGTAAGTTCATATTCTTTATAAATTTTTGGAAACTAATAACCTTAATTAGGTTGTGCAGTTAAAAAACTATACAAATAAAAAATAATCTAAAACGTTTTAATAACAGGTTTTAACTATTTTTTTATACATGCCGATATTATGCTAACAAACCACAATTTATTAAAAAATTAGTCAAATACATTTCAAAAAAATAATCAAAATAAAATAACTGAATCGTTTTCAAAACAACGGGTTTTTTATACTTCTTTGTTGACAAAACACAGGTGATGAGATTGTCAACACATTGATGTCCAAGCAAATAGCAATGTTGCCATGTTGTCTTGGAATTAGTTGAAACCTTCTCCAAAATTAAACATTTTAAAATTAAATATTTCGAAAATCCTCTCGAATTTATCGATGGTTTATAAAAATATTTTGATTAAAATCGTTCATACTATCCTATGTTAAAATATTTTTAGTCAATCCCCTAACACCCTGTTTAGTTTGCTGTAAAAAAATTATTAAAAACTATGGTAAGATTCATAACAAAAAGTAATACAAGGTGCTTCAAAAAATATGCGCCATCGCCTAATTGAAGATTCTTTCGCATAAAATAAGACAAAGTTGTTATAAAGACGTAGGTATAACAGAGCTTTTTTTTCAAGACACAGCATGTTGTTGTTTCTTCCTGTATATTCACAACGAATTATCAGATACACCCTGCAATCGAAGCCGACCAGTGTATCTACAATATTCTGTCTTATTTTCTGGCGAGGAATCGTCAACTAAAGGATGACCCATGATTTTTAGAAACACCCTATATATGCGAATTTGTTTAATTAAATTTAATTTACGTCGATGATGTTAGTACAAATACGTATATTCCAGTATGTGTTCCAATTCAAATTTTTATTTATTTATTAGCCTTTTATTGACATACATTTTACTTTGGATGTAGGTTATGCATAGACTACAGGTAAATAAATACTAACAATATATGCGCTCATACACATTCACAATAATTATTAGCAGCTGACAAAAAGTAATCGCTGAACTACTCTTCCCTTGGGATAAAAACAGTTTTTAGTAAGTAAATATTTCTATTTAGCTTTAAATCTATTTATGTCAGTAGTTGCTTTAGTCTTGACTGAAGAAGGCAAAAAAAATAACTGCGAACGAATATGTAGTCAAGATGTCCAAAATATTTTATATAAAAAAATCTCGTCTGAGGAGCTTTATTTGAAATATTGCGTCTACGCATTTCCATTGGTTCGTCGAGAAAATGTCAGCAAAATGATGTCTTTTATAAAGTTCTACAGAAATATAAAGAGGGGAATATTTTGCAAGGATTTCAAATAAATCTCCCGAGATACGAAGAGCCTGGAATATTTTTGATTCATTTTTATTTACAAAAATACACCGCCTGTATAATTAAATAAGACAAAAGATTCCAAGACTTTGTCACCTCTGAGAGTTTTATATGTAACCTAAGTCAGATATTAAACAGGCAATGCAACTGGTACAACATCAAATGTTACAAAAACAATCACTTATTATTATGCTGTTTTGCATTTTTTTTGTGGGTAATGGATATGTCTGTTTTTATTATTCTTGTATCGATCTCTTTGTTTCTTTTTAATTTGTTTCATAGCGTGGCTAAAGTTCAAAACCTTGTAAGTCGATTTCGTTAAATTTTACAAGAGAACCAAGAAACGTTTGAAAACTATATTTTCAGAGATTTTAGACCTTTTCGCATGTACTTTTTTATATTATTGGTATGAGTGTAGAGAAAAAAAAACGCCGTTTTTTTGTCTTGAGAAAAAGTACTTATATGTTTTTTTTTCTAATTCAGGTTTGCCTGAATTTTTGGATAACATAAATATATACAGAGTGAAGGAACAATCATAAGAGTGTCTTGATATTATTTTATTATATCTTGGAAGTTTTCCCACCTGTTTTCGTAATTTATTTTGTAATCAATAGAACTGTCGTCAATTATTTTTTGTATTGCCAAGACGAATAGAAGAATAATTATTTATAGCCGTATATTTTTTTTAAGTGTACTTTGTAAGGATTTTTTGCTTTGGCAATTCTGCATACTTGAACATAACAAGCAGACACGTAAATTTATTTTTTTTTTAATTCTCTCTCAATGTATCCATAAATCGAGTTACACCCCATTTAAGTTTGACCCTTTTTTTAGCTTAGTTTGACCAAGCATTTGACAAATTACGGTTTTGATAACCAGAACTATCACTAAATATAATGAATGTTTTAGTTTCTACTGATGAATTTATTTCAACGTAATCAATATTGATCGAAGGGAACTGATAAGAAGTAACCATTCCTTAACCTGATCAGAAGTAATCATTACCAGAAACCATATTAAAAAATGTAAAATTATGAATGCTTAACTTCATTTTATAATACGATTATGAAACCTGAAGGCGAGATTCTCTTAGCACATCTATACAAAACAAAAGTTTACTAGAGTCAACTTGAGCCTGTTTCTTTTGGTTAGCATTTGCTTCACGAGCAGAATTTTTCCTTGTTAGGTGCCCTTGGTATACGTCTTTTTTTACGGTAACAACAGAATACCCAGGGCATATGTCACACTGATCTTTTCCAAAAATCAAATAGAAAGTAAGAAAAATACAATTTTTGTAAATTGGTTTTGGACAGAGGTTTTGATCATATAATTCTTATCGAAATGTCGAATGATTAAGTACATGAAGGTTTTGTTTTAGGCATTCATTTTCGCAAAATCGGTACAATTCACTTAGATTTTGCCATTGTGGTTGTAGGTAAAGTTTGGCTGTGTCTCTTCGACAATACTGGCTTTCCATATTTCGACTAGCTCTATATTCAAACAGCAATGCACGAATGAGTCCTGTAATGAAACAGAGATGTATCAAAATAGCGATGCATAAATGAGCGCTAAACAAAGGAGCGCATAACTAAATAGCGTATATTAAAACAGCGCTGTAACAGAAACGCGTTTTTAATACAACAGCGACTGAAACGAAATTGTGTATATTAAAACAGTTTATTATATATATTCAGTTAAAAAGATGGGTGATGGTTTTATCAACGAACCTAAGCTAACGTAACGAGAGAGATCCACTTAAGAGTATAAATTTTAGTTAAAAAAATCCTTGTTTTAATATAGAATCAGAATTTTGACTCCGAGTCTATATTGAAATAAGGATTTTCTTTAACAAAACCTATACTGTTGGATGGATCTGTTCCGTTAGAGGTAGGTTCAATCAGGTTTGTCAAAAAATATCAAAAATCGAGGTTGGTCAATATCGCCGTTAAAACCTGTATAGTATAGTATTAGCCTGTGATGTTTTATTCACATATTTGCATTAATAATACAGCCACTGCCATACGTCTATGTTGGCTTTAATGTTGCTTTTATTGACTAAACTGTTCTGCGTCGTAGTCCTAAATGTTTAAATTACTATCAAGTCTTTATTATAGCTTTAATGACAAACCTGATGCTAAACCGGGACAGATCCACCAACGGTATCAAATATATACTACCCCAATTTAGGTAGGAAGTTAATTTGATACCTGCCAAAATTTAGATTTATTGTTGACAAAATTTGAAAATTTTTACTTTTTCGTAATTGTCATATTATTTGTAAATGTCAGAATATATTCAATCCAAAAAAGGGCAAAAAATATTAATTTTCGAAGGCTATCGCTAAAGAAAAGATAAAAGTAATATCAGATCTCAAACATGTCGTTGTTCCAATGGCTCTTGGAAGGGGAGGGTTGTGACCAAAGGCACTGTTCGCACTGTCACAATGGCACATAACCACAGGCCTGATATAAATGGAAATAAGGTTTGCAAAGTTAAAAATCGTATAAAAGACTTATCTAAAACCAGTGAAGTTCGACCAAAAGAAAAATACACCCACGTTTTCAAGAAGTCCCTGAAGAAGCGTATGTGGCTTTAAAAAATAATAACGCGGTAAAGACAAAACCAATATAAACATTATAGTATATCTGCGGCTGCACCAAATATTTTTCATTTAGATATTCTAGAAGAACATAACAAAACTAAAAAACCGTTTTTATGCTTTATGAATCTAATAAGGACTATAGCGATCTAATAATAATTTTGGGAACGAATACAAATTTTAATATTTTCAACTGATTTCCTGACTATTATGTAGATGGAATATTTAAGGTTGCGCCAAAGTTTTTTCAACAATTTTACACTATAAAAAACTTACGTGAGATTATTCTCAAAACTAAATGAACTAACACCGACACTATGGCCATCTACTATTCTCTCTGATTTCATAAGTAGTTGGATGCTTTTTCCATCTTAAACAAATTCAGAAAACCGGATTGGTTACTCTTTACAACGACAGCCCAGAAATCAGAAAATAATGTAAAGTACTTTTAGCTCTTAGACCTTGAAGAGACGTACCGCGCATTTCCAAGGTCGTCCAATTTTTTTTGTCTTTCTCTAAATTTTTTTTATATACCTAATCTAGGATTCCTGTAAATTTATGAGCAATGTACTTTTCTTCTTTCATTTCTTCTAACTTTACTGTGGTTTCGTTCCAATTTAATTTACTACCTTATTTCTTTTGGATTTGGATATCTTTTTTTTTGCTTTGTCTCTTTATCAACTAAAATCTTTTTTTTCAGAAAAAATAGGTTCTAGATATTCCGATCCACTATCTTGAAAAGGCTCACTTATTCTGCTATCACCCTTATCATCACTACTGTGTTTTTGTGATTTCAAAATTTAATTAAGAGTTTTAGATAACATATGGATTACTTGAAAGCACTCTTATGATGGCATCACCCGTGTTTACATCTATTATTTCCAAATCGTGTCGACAAAATTCAGTAGAAACGTTTTCATAGGCATCATGCCTAAGAAACGAAATATATTCAATACCAGATCGAAATATCATTTTTGTGGTGCATAGAAAAACAATGTATAATAAAGCAAAACGTACTTCGGTTTTGTCACAACTAGCAAAGTACTGTATTTTATTAAAGTAATTTTCCTTACCCAATATAGGTTAAGTTGCTGGAATATTATTTCATATCATACCCCCTAACAAAAATGTTATCACATTCTTCTAAATCAGAAATATTCCTATTACTATTCTCTTCACCTTGGTTTAGAGGCACATTTGTATTCTCAAGACATTCACTACAGATATATCATTACCTAATTAGAAAATATTATCAGAAACTAACTAGTTTACCTTAATTGTGTATTCGCTAGACTATTTTCTACGACTGCACATAATTAAATTTGAAAGAAACCTGTTTTAAAGAAAGACCACGACGACTTAAACTTCAATAACGTGAATTAATATGCGTACTTAAGAAACCATGGTTCGTGGGTTTAGCCTGTGATTGCAAGAAGCATCTTCAGAGATCTTCACTGTACAAGATCAAAACACTGAATGATTCATTGCAATCTCTGGATATGTCCAATCGCAGGTGAAACGTCGGAAAGTAATTCCAATTTGACACGGTCTAAACCCAGGAACCAAGATTTGTTCATTGACTCCAGCCGTGAAAGTTTCGTCCTACGTTAAATATCCGTACTGTCAGAATAGTCAAATAGAAGGTTCCTACTTTCAATTTTGAATAAATTAGTTTTACTAGGTTTTGAAAGGTGGTGCTAGTTGTAATAAAAATGTATAATTGACTTTGAAATGTATGACTTACAAGATTTTGCCCTTTAACTATCGAAATGGTAAAACAGATTTAACGAAGTGGAATTAAAGGAACAATAGTCCTGAAAAAAGATAAGTTGACAAAATGTATTGTAGAAAGCAGCAGTGCTGCAGCTAGCTATAACAAATACCAAAAATGAATCAAAACTCTTAGTAACATAGTTGTCTACAAATAATTTGGAATTCAAATATTATTTTTTAAAAGTTCAATCATATTTCACTAATACTTTGTTGAATTTGTTTCACGCAGTCCTTTGACTTTTGCAAATTCAAATTTTCGACGCTGTCAACTGTGACGATACTGGGATAAACCAAATAACAAACACGGGCTATTTTTAAATGCAGCTTAAACTTGTTTATGCAACGAAAGAGAACCTTTCATGTAAAATCGAAGCTCGTTGACGGCTGTTCATAAACAGTTTGGATATTGCATAGCTTTTAACCTGTTTATAGGTTTATCCAACTTGGATCAATACGTAAGCAAATAATCGTAAATGTGTTAGCTGTTAACGTTGTTTTAATAGTACGATCATTATATTATGATGGGGTTTGGGCTATAATTTAAATTAATACTAAGCTTAAAAATGAAACAATTGATTTGGTATTTCCGCTTCAAATAGAGCCAAGAGTTAAACGAATAATATTTAAAAGTATAATAAGTAATCTGATTGATATGTCTTCTTTTAACGGATTTATCACATTAGGTTATAATTGAAAATCACAGGAGAAAATATGATGAAAAGATGATTTTTCGATCCAGTAGCAAAATACATTTTCTTTAAAACCAAATGGATAAAAAGAGGACATTTTGACCTAGTCCAAAGAAATAAACATTTAAAATTACATGGGAATAGCAGAATAAGGCCATGAAAATCAGAAAAGCAACTTGATTGAAGTTCAGATATACCAATGAAACATACGAATAAGGTTGCAGCAAATGATTTTCTTTAATTTCTTTAAGTTTAAAAGAACCGTTCGTTTTATAGCTTTGAAAAATGGTAAGCGGCCTTCTAGGAATTTTAAATTAGTGCAGAGGAAAATCGGTTTGAGACTTCTACTCTACTAGTTCGAACCAATTTAAGTTTCGAGTTTTTCCTTTTTATATCGATTCAAAATGGTAAAGAAGAAACTTTTTGATTGAATTGATTCGTAGCTATAAAACTGATACATTTAGATATATGGCAGCTCAGATATGTTTAAAATTTTACGAAGAAATAAAAAATGCCAAAATGATATCCTTTTTAAAAACATATTAATTGATTGTGCCACCCAATTTTCAATCATTGAATCTAGGTCTGAAAATATGTTTAAAGTGTAGACACTTTTAAAATTTTTGTATTTAATAATTTGTTCTGCACCTTGCAACAAGGGAGCTATTGAAATTAAACACACTAATAAACCACCCTGTATTTACAGTCTGAGCCATTCAGAATGGGAACACCCCACAATTTCTTTATTTTGGCTTTTCGGTCATGTACCTGTATATTAGCCCAGGATTATTAGGTTAAAATTAACCCAAGATACAAAATGCTTTATAACAAGCTGAATTTTGGTACATTTATTCTAGATGTACTAAATCATTGCTTAAAACTCCACACCCCTCCCCTGCTTGTGTCTTGAGATATACGAGGGCAATTCCAAAAGTAAGGATTCCTGTATTTTTAGATATACAAACAACCGTTTATTTTCTATAATAATTATATAAGTAAGAATCCTTCCGTTTGTGAAGGATGATAAAGCATAACCCATTTCTTTATTTTCGTACATCAAATATTTTAAAAGGCTGTCATTCTGTTCCGCCATATTCAATTCATACCACTATTTTACCAGTTTATTTTTGTATCAGACTTAATATTTGTCGAAAATTAAAGGTAATAGAGTAAGTAAAATTTTTAGCTATACCGAGAACAGACCGACCGACAGAGACGGAAAAACATGTTTTTCGGCATTTAGGGACCTTAAAACGTGAAGATCTGTAAAAACCTGGAACGATGATTTTTTCACGATATCTTCCTTTTGCGGGAAGTACAAATTCACGCCTCCACTGGCAGGCGTCACCAAATATCAGGTACTTAGACATAGGTCATCCCCACCTCTTGATTTATCGTAAACATCGGTCGACAGAACGTGAAAAGTAGGGGAACCATGTTGGCGCATACCCCTAACGTGATTTATGAATGGATTGCAATCTCTAGTTTAATTCTTACTCTGCATATATCAGACCTTCAGCTTCAAATTTTTACAAAAGTAAGTTCCGCTTTTAAATAGGTTACACTGTACTTTAATTTACATTTTTTTACCCTATATGGCTCTTTATTTCGTTATCGTGACAAATGAACATAAAAAATAAATCGATTTCATAATAAATATTTTATCTCTCTTCATTATCTTCACAAATGACTATTTACTGTCATATATTCCCTCTTCAAAAGTATATTCACGTGTTGTTAAGACAACCTAAACATGACATGTTTACACGCATTATTGACAAAATCAATTACATTGTATAAGATTCGTTTACTACAACGCTAATTATGTTACCTCACGTTGTATACACTAAACCTTGATTTACCGTTTACGTGTTTCGACGTCTTGTAAATACAAATTGGTTTAGTGAAACAGAAAATGTAACGTCGTTATGGTATTTTACTGTTACACTAAAGATGTTAGGGCTCAAGCCAATTAATGACTTCTGAACATGTCTTTAGCCAAGAGAAGTCATCTAAATTAAAAAGGACATCCTTAAAATGTATAGTTACTTATTACATGTAGATGGCATGTCATTATGCATTTCAAATATTTTAGTTTTAAACAGTGGTGGAGTAAATCTTTCATTTATTTTTTGAAAATAATTGAAGTCACTGCCATTTTGATTAATTTTAAAAAATTAGAATCTCCAACTTGCGACAAAAAGAAAGATCAAAACACTTACAAAGGGGTGTCGTCTTTGATATTTATACATGCGTAATAATGTAAAATTTTATTCTTGATAAAATTGGTGCATGAATAAAAATAGCTTTGACAGTGTTGAATCTTAGGTCAGATATATATCTTTTTTATTCAATGTTCAGTTGTTTCGCTGAAAATATTTATAAATAATCTCTACAAATCTATAAAACTTTCATATTTAACATTTTATTCCGTCTTTATAAGGAAAGCAGTTATAACGAATGGATTTTGGATGTTCCTATACGGGTTGATTGATTAAAACAGCAGCCCCCTTAACTTTTCAAATGTTGGCTTTACAAAAACAGGTTTTATAAGAACGTTATAGATAAAGACCTAAACTAAGTTTTAATTCCTGTAGAGGAGGTTTCTTGGAAACCTAAAGTTACATTCTTAATTTTAAAACCATGGCTAACGCCCTGTACTAGAATAAATATCTTAATTTTGATAAGATCTATCACCTAATAATAACTTCCGGTTTGATCGGAAGTTTCTGTTTTGACACCCTAACATAAACAAGTGACACTCTGATAACAAATTCCGGTTTAACCGAAACTAGATATCAGGAGATAGATCTTCCAAAACAAAATTAGGAAAGCGAAAATTATTTTGCTCTAAGTTAAATCGCTTAGACTACCCAGGACCATATAGTGTAAAATTTAGAGATGTAATATGTTATAGAAAAAAACTTTCGAATTCACCGTATAATCCAAAAAAATAAAAATATATGCGATGTTTTATGTAAAAAAAGTAACTTTCTTTATAACATGGTCTAACAAAAGTTACAAGAAGGTGTAACAAAAGGAATAAATTAAATATTAAAAAAAAATCAGCCTTTTATCTGCAACTTTCATATCAAAATTTTTTTTTGTAAAGCCAGCATTTGAAAAGTAATGCTATAACTATTATCAATACCTGTACGTATTACTAAGTAATTTTGTGGGAAAAGAAATTGTGACATGTTTTGTTTTCATGATAAAAAAAAAGGATTCACAAGGGAGGTTCCGGGTAAAGCCAATTTACCATCTTTTGTGTTAAACACTGTGAGTTCTAACGGAAACGGATTATGATAGTTCGTCCCATACTGAACTAAGGCTGCTTTAATTCACAAGTCCTAGCGGGTTTTATCAATTCTGATAATTTTTTTAAAAATCGGTAAAATTCCTTTACCAGGAACTTTCCTCGATATAAAATAGTTAGTTAAAAAATTTTCCTTTTATTAAGAATAGCGAAGTGTTACCCATTTTAGTTCAGTACATAGTCAATTAGTAACACATATATACTGTCTTTTCAAGCATGTTTATTCGGCGCCACTTTGTTCCATTATATATATAGACTCCTACCAATAGTTTCTACCTATGCGACACTTAATTTTTGAACAAAATATAAAATAAATACAATAAGTAGTTTTTACATTGAGGTACACCGGCATTTTGTTATGTCATGTTGAATTCCTACTAGTTTATCCCTATTTCACACATAATTTTTCTGCAAAATTTGCCAGTTTTTATCTAAATTGCACTTAATGCTTGCACACAATTTGAAATTAATCTAAAAAGTAGTTTTTCAGACTGATTTTTTAAATATTTTATTTGGTACCCATTTTGTTTGGCTGTTTTATATTCCTACCAAAATGTTACCAATTCATACCTATATAACACTTGATTTTTGTGCAAAATTTAAGGTAAATTGCATAATTAGTTTTTTAGTAATAATTTATTAACGTTTCACTTGGCTCCCATCTTGTCCGGCATATTGGATATTGATCGAAATATTACCAGGCCATCCCCAAATGATCCTTAATTTTAGACTAAAGTTTGAACTCAATATCATAAGTAGTTTTAAAGCTATACCGCGAACTGACAGACAGACGGACCGACGGTGACGAAATTGATAAAACCAACTTCTGATATGTGAGAGGGTGATTTTTCACGATTACAAAAATTTTTTTATTCCACCATCTTGAATTTGTATCACACGTCATACTACAATTAGTTATGGCACACAGTTTAAAATCAGTTCCTTAAGTAGTTTTTCAAGCTGAATTTTTAAATATTTTTTAAGCCGCCATTTTGTTCCACCCTCTTGGATTCGAGCCAAAAGTTTCCCAGTTCATTCCTACATAATACTTGATTTTTGTGCAAAATTGCATTTTTACCAAAATGTAACCAGGTCATCCCCATATGATCCTTAATTGTTTACCAATATTTGAAGTCAATCGGGTAAGTAAGGAATTGAGAAAACATTTTTTGTGGCATCTAGGAGCCATGAAACGTAAAGATCTGAAAAAATCTCTGAGGGTGATTTTTTCATGATTACAATACTTTGCTTTTACGAGTGAAAAAAATATTTCGCCCATACTCAAAATTAGGTTTCTCACTTCTTAAGGTACTATCAATAAGTTTATAATTTTGGACTGACTAGGTTAAAATAATAAATTAAATTTTTGATATTTCTGGAAAGAAGATTCCATTATCAGAGCTATCGGTAATATAAACGCCTAGGTCTCCGACAACAGATCTGCTTTATTTTTGTCTAGAAGAACAATATAGATCGAACAAATATACATCATCCATAGACTTTAGATAACTTTGACTTATCTTTAAATACAGAATTTTCCATAGTGTCATGTACACCGTGTTCCACATAAAAGTATCCACTATACTATAATATATAATAACTATAGTCAATTTCTGCGTAGTTTTCGAGATAATTAAGCTTATATGTGATTTTTTGAAAACGAGCTATTTTTCAAATCACTATAAAAAATAGCAAAAATCTAAAATTGGGCGTTTGGGTGATAATTTCCAGTTTATACAGCATCAATGCATATACGGAGTAAGGTGGACATACTACGAATTCAATCTTGCACCTTTTTAAAGTAAAAAAATTCGATTTTAAGTATGCTTTTAAGTATGCCCCATAAAAAATAATTTGAGGGTGTCAATTCGGGACTTCGCGGCGGCCCTGGAATCTCACCGTTTCTATATATACTTAAATTAAATTGCACGTTTAAAATGTTTATATCTTCTCCACAGTGGAATGGAACTCTATCTTGTCGATATAGCAAGTCCACACGAATATGCTCCGAAAGATCATTGAGTTTTTCCATAATTTTATTTTTTAAAAGTTTTAAAAATCTATATCATAATTAACAATAAAATTATTTATTACTAAATTCATAATGTATTTAAATAAACATAATTGTCACCGGTATTTACAAAATTTTAACCATGGCATTGTCGTTCGGGCTGCATACCGAGCTGTATGAACCGATTAGTTATCTTGATGATAAACAAAATTTCTTCAGAATATCAGAACAAATCCAATCTGTTATTAATTATTTAGATATTTTTCTTGTTTAGTTTTCGAATTGTTCTTGACGAAACCTAAAGATTGTTTTTAGCCCAGGCTGTACCGGTAGTCTTAAAGGGTATACTCTAAGGGTAAGGGGGCGAATAATTCGTGATCTTCTTGTTGCCATTGTGACTTAATAAAGTGATCTGTAGATGTTGGGGATTTGAAGCTTTTCTGCAACAGCCCTTTCAAAGAAATCATTTTCAATTAAATAGTTTATTAATACGTCTTATTGAAGATTTACGTTTGATATTTTTGCAAAATATTTCGTAGACATGTCAGCTGTACAATAGCTTAACAGGTACTTTTGATTATTGTGAGAGGTTGTTTAAACACCTTTAACTTTTAAAAAATAATGCTGCCTAACAATTGATTGCCGCAATGAACGGTAACCATTGAAATTATCCTTTGTAAAATACCCAAACGAAATTTGCTATAAAAATTAAAACAAAATCCTAGCTAAAAGTATTTTTTCAGGAATGCCCATGTGCAATTTTTACTTCTGTTAATCTCATACAAACCGATAAAGCTGTATTCACATTCCAAAATACAATCAGCTTAACTTTGAATTTGTTACGCATGCTAAAAAAATGTCTTCTCGGAACTCCCAAAATTGTTTCGCATAAATTTTCTCTAAATAAAAGTATTTTTTAGCTTATTGACCCTGTGCACTCTTGCTAAATCTTGTTTGCGCTTGCACTGAAAATTGTTATTGAATTTGCATAAAAGATTTGCTTTCTCACGTAAAATTATGGAAAAGAACATAACTTTATAGGTTATTATAAGATTAGCAAACCTAAAAATTATAGATTTTAAGGGCCCCACACACCTTTTTATAACACTTTTAACCGCCGACTAAGTGTCTATCTACTTAAGCAAATAAACCTGTGATTAAAGGAAAAAAGAATAAAAAGATTAGTTATATAGATACAGATATAAAATAGATATTTTTGTATTTCGTGCAAATCTTTTATTCAATGAAAATCATAGCAAAGAGCTTTTTGCTTTTGCCAACTTTAGAGCTGCAAGCAAGGAAATAATACAGAAATTGGTAAAAAGAGTTAATTTAACCTTTTTTTCACCAAAGTTAATAAAGAAATGTAAGTATTAACCCATAAAATATATAAAACAACTTTGGTGTTAAACCTTTTTGAAAATTTGTTCAATATAAACTTTTCATATAAAAACTTTAGATATTCTATCACTACATAACTTTTGATATGGCGATTTAAACTAGATTTAGGAATAACGTGAAGATTCTAAACTAAAGAAGACAAGGATTCATCAAATTTTAAGTAGCAGATTTTATACTGTTTTATCCCTAATATATATTTTGCCATTTATATTATAAATACTCGAAAACACGAAATGGCTTTTTACAACGAATTTTGCGACATCTGTAATTTTAACTGCAGTTCATATTATATTTATTTGAGATCCTTGAGCCTCAATAGTATCCTCGTCTTTTCAGAGCTATTTAATTTTTTTATACTGTCCTTTTCTAATACCTGAAATAGGTCAACTTTTTAACCTAAAAGGATACTATTAATAGCTTTAAGAACTAAATAGGCTGGCCTATTTTATTCCAAATTTTTACAATGTTGGCGATATAATCGCTACACTGAGTGTCCCAGAATATGTTGGCAATCTATCTAATTTGGGTAGTTTGTGAAAAAAAGGTATAAGTTCATATGAGTAGATAGAGAGTGTCAAACTGAACGTGTGTGTGGGTTGGAATCATTGGTGTGCATTTAATTCAACCATATGTTTTACCAAGAAGGTTAAATGGAGCACATTATTAGAACTTCCTTCAAAACAACTTGTCAGAACTGTTAGAAGACCTACCCTTGAAAATTCGCCGTAACCTTTGGTTCGTCCACGATGGAACTTCACCCCATTTTACCCCAGCAGTGAGAGAATACCTAAATATGACTTAAAAATTGTTGGATAGGAAGAGGAGAACCAGTCGCTTATACTCCGGACTTTAACTCCTTAGACTTTTTCTTGTGGGGACATTTAAAAACATTAGTGTATTCCATACCAGTTGACACTAGAAAAAACTTATTAGAAAGGATTAGTTTCCGTTTTCACGAAATGAGGAACAATGTTGCATTGCATTGCATGCATTGTGGAGAGTCCAACAGTCTTTAATTCTCAGAGCTAGGGAATGCATAAGATTAGAAGGGAATCATGTTGAACCGACTTACAAAATTATTTTATAAAATACTACATACTACCTTACCTTTCTTACAGCACAATGTCAGATCTATTTGAAAACTGTATTAAAATCTCGATGCCAATGCATCATTTCTTTTTAATTCAAGTATTTCGAGAACGGATGCTTGTAGCGACTTATAACAAGAAAAACTTTTTGACATAAAAATGATAGAGAAATCAATTTTTCAAAAGAGTATTACAAGTAGTACAAAAAAGTTATGAACTAAAAAAACATGTTGATTGCACCCCCTATAAGTCAGAGAAATACTAACATCAAATTTGAATTTGTCATATCAAAAACCCCCAGATAAAAATTTTTTAAAAAATGATTTACATAAAACAAAATTAAAAATTTCACTTTGACACCCTGTATCTCCTACTCGAATCCGAGATATTGCCCACATATTCTGGGACACTCTCTATGTAAATATTCTATCCCTTTAAATCGAAACATGGCGGGAAAATAAAACAGTGCTACCTAAAACATATTTCAATATTAGACGGAAAAAAGTAAAAAACACAATTTTCTGAGATATACCCGCAAAATATTATTTTCTCTACTCCATGCATCGTCAAATGTAATATGCTCTCTATAGGATGTCTCGGTACTCTCTAAATAACATGTATGAACCATGTTTGATATTGCTTATTGAATTCGTGCTTTTCTTGAAACAATTTCAGCGTCATGTTTCTGCATAGTACATATTATAAATTTATTATTCCTTTTACTGAATTTCGGCTTTCTCAAAAAAGAAAATTAGATAAACGTATGTTAAACTATAGTAAAAAATGAAATCAGCTAGAAGGAAAAACGCAGTTTTCTGTCATTTATCAAAAATTGTCAAATTTGACAGGCAGGATTAATTGACATGACTATCTTTTTTGTTGTCATTTGGCATTATTTTTTGAGCACAAACTTTTTGCAAACTCAAATTTCAATTATTAAAAAAAATGTAAACTTTACTGTTTACTCGGTATATTAAAAGAAAAAACAAAATATTTCGAAAAATGGCAAAATACTTAAAATTTATTTTATGGATGAGGCAACTTCCTGAAAACGAAAACAAAATAAAAAACTTTACTTTTTTATTTTTTTTTTGTATATAAAAACATTTCTTTCAATTATACATCCTAGGATGATCAAACAGTCCTATGAAAATAAAAAAAATGCTTTAGAAGCATTTAGAAAACAGTAATATACGACATATTTCTTTATAATTTTGTATATAAAAAATATATTTTTCTAGTATAGAGTCTTAGGAGGATGAAACCCTAAAAGATTTCTTCTTTTTTTTTTGTGCATAAATACATTTTTTCCATTATACGGAGTAGCCCTTTAAAGAGGTTTGTTTTGAAAACAATAGTGAAACATGTCAAATTTCTTTTATCTCTGTATATAATTTTTTTCCACCATATGGGGTAGCCCTGGGAATACAAGAATACCTTAAAAATGCAAATATTTTTTTATTTCCATAATGCTTTTCAAAAAAAAAACGGTAAAGTTTAATTTAAAGGGTTGAAACAGCTTCCTAAAAACAAAATCAAACTTTTCTGTTTCTTTCAAGGGTGTAAAAAGGCTAAATTTTAATATATATACTAATAATATTTTCATAAAAATCTCAAACGGGACTTGAAAAAATTGTTGACGTACATCGTGTCTGGCTATATTTTCAACGGGGTCTCCAATCTGAACTTTTTAGAGCTATTAAAAAATATTAGGAAATGCACAAAATATCTTCTGTATGACTCACTTTTTACAAAAATGCTGGCACCCATGAAGTGGTTTAAATGGTTGTCCGTCTATTTGTAATATTTTCAGCCCCCTCCCTGCGACCCCTTCGCAACTTTTCTTTCAAAAAGCAAAAGCTGCGAAGAAATTATGGGAAGATAAGATGAAAATAAAAAAAAAAATAAGTATTCGAAGTGCAGTTGATGGTATTTACCACAGACTCGGTGTATGTCAAGTAGAAGGTGGAGACCACTTTCATCATTTGTTACATTAGCCGAATCAGGTGAGTGCTAAGAATCCTCCTCGAATATTAATTTTAATTAAGAATCCTCCTCGAGTATTAATTTTAATTAAAAAACATTCGTTTTACTCTAACGAAATGAGCAGACCCCTATTTTCTAGCTAGTATCAGAATCAGTTAAACAAATCGGAATTGGAAATCAAACAAAAATGAGCATCGATTTTGTTATTTTATACAATATTATCTTAATAGATGGGAATTATCTTGCTAATTATGAACACATACCAGGTTCGATACCTTTCTCTTTAAAGACAACCGATAATTTTAACAAGAACTCTGCCATAAGGGGCAGTGTATTCTTTTCTATTATCTGTATGTTCTCTCTCTTTCAAAATTGTTTCTTAGGACTAAGAAAAGGTATCAAACCTGGTATCTTCATAATCAGCAAGATGCCCATTAATTGATATAATATTATACAGGGTGTTCCATTTAAAATAACAAAGTCGATGCTTTTCTTTTAATTTTCAAATTGTCATTTATTTATTTTTTTTAGACAGTTCAGGGAAAACCATAAAACTTTTGTATACAATATTTTTTGATGTCTTAAAAAGTTAAGCTTGTAGGACCCTTTTAAAATATTTCCAAAGACCTTGTACGATGTATGTACCGGGTCTCTACTTAAGAATGCTCGCCGGCGATATCTCAGGAACTGAGTACTGTACAGCGTTGGGGAAAATCTATGTAATAAATGTGGTCAAGAGAAATTGATGGAAATTATTTTCAGTTTCTAGGAACACCGTTAGAAGGCGTAACTAGGATACCAAAAAAGACAATTTTACTCAGTAATTTGCCTAGTTAGTTTGAATATAAAGTAACTTTTTCATATTCCTTGATATATTGCCAATAATTTTTTTTCTTAGCTCGTCAAAGAGAGGTTTTTCCTTTCCTTCTTTATTTAACGCAGAAACTAGAAACATTATTTTAAAGACCTAAAGATATAGGTTAGGCTATGGATGTGAAACAAAAAAGCAATGACAAATATTAAAACTTCCATTTTAGATTTTGCTAGCCTAGATAAATTGTTTGTGTTAAAAAGGTATAAAATACCAATTTCAATGGCTGAAGCATTCGATATGCTGCAGTACATTTCGAATGTTTCCAAAATGCAACTATTGCCGTAAGAATATGCGCAATAAAGTATCCTAGAAGATGGCATTGTAAAAAAAAAGCGTTTACTCGATTAGCTAGACTGCTTAGGAGCCAATCGTATCTATCTTTACTGAGAAGGCGTCGAAGAAGCCTTTTACACGAAAACATTATCAATAGTCTTGCGTATATTTCATTAAATCCTCATATACGTATAAGCCAACTTTCAAATGATCTGGGAATAACATGATGTACTGTTTATAATATTATAAAAGACCACAGGTAAGTTCTAGTTCAAAATTGTTATTATTATCGTAAGTGGGTTTGTAAGTAACTGCTTTCATCACAAAAGTGCTTCGCCCCTCTACTGAATATTGAGATTTTGGAAGTATTTTTCGTAGGTAGCATTTATTTCATTTTTTATTGTTGGTATATACCGGGTGTCTATTAAGTGTATTACTGCTTGATACCGCGGTAGCTATTATATATAGAAAAAAACCTGTAATTCCAAAGTTCCTGCACTACAGATACCGTATTTTTTTATATTTTTATTTATACAGGACTTCGGGTTTTAAATAAAATACTCTACATGTTATTATTATTATTACTATTATTATTCTCCGATTCTACGAAAAATGTTGAGCATTTTTTATGTTATATACCCGATACCAAAATTTAACTGATTTGGAAATAATGACTTCTGAAATATGAGATATTTACCGTTTGAGGGGCTGTTTTACTTAGAACGAAATGGATTGCACACCAGCTTTTTAGTGTCTTCCCATTGGTATCAAGATAGATTTAGTCCAGTTACTCTAATCGAAAACAAAAATGTAAATTATCAAAAAGTTAAAACAAACTTACTTAGGAATGTGCAATCTAGTTGAATCTAAGTCAAATCACTGATATTTTAGAGTCTCTTAAAGTATGAAAATGTCAATTTTCAAACATCAATTTTTCGAACATACTTCTGATATATGGTGTGGTACATAAAACAACTTACCATTAATTATGAACAAAGAAAGTTTTCGTGGCCGTGCAATAAACAAGAGTAATTCGCGGCGTATCGGACAAGTACGAATTACTTTTCTTATGATCATTATTATTATAACAGAACTATTACGAATACTTCTCTTATAGATTCGTATATCCGAGATATATAATAAAATACAGTGCTTAATTTAAAAATCTGAAATAGCTTCCTAGACCGCATTTTAGATACATCCTCCATAAATAAAAAATGCTCTCTTTGTAACGGAAGAACTTTTAAATTTAAAGCTTATTTCTATTAGATATATCTTAGTAGCTATCTGTAATAGCTACCAAATTATCAACGAATTACACTAACATTAATAATCTGTATAATCGGGCCTTTCTTTATTAGCACACAAAACGTTGGTCAAATACAGTAGGAGCACATACATTTTGCTATTTATGACAAAAAGGATATTGGTCACCAAACAATCCATATTGCATGCAACAGGAGGGTTAATGTGTAGTGTGGGATAACAGGAGGCATTTTTTTCGGACGTTTAATATTTGAAGAATTTCTCAATGGTCAAGCATATTTAGACTTCCTGAGGAATCATTTTCTGCCTCTACTGAAAACGTATCGCTAGAAACAAGATTATCAATGTTCTACCAACATGACAGGTGACCCGCACATTCTTAAGAGAAGTACAAGTCTTCCTGGATTTGCAATATCCTGGAAAATGTATAGGTAGGGAAAGTATCTTTCACTACCTTCCCAACAGATTTTTATCTGTAAGGAAGGCTGAAAGACTTAATCTTAACCACTCAGCCCACTACTACAGAAAATATGTTACAAAGAATAACAACAGCAATTCGTAGTATTTCGACAGCAGAAATCGAAGCTGCTTTTGGTCATCCCGCGGAAGGCTCCTTCAATGCATACACAACAATGGTGGGCTTTTCGAACATTTAGGGAAACACTAGTTTTTAAAATTATAACTAGTAACATTTTCTGCCATTATTCCTCATTATTTTGTATTGTTACTTTAAATTATTTCATCTTATCATACAATTTTTTCTATAACTCCAGTTAGAATAAAGATATTAACTTGCGGTTTATGCTATTTTCTTTATTTTTTTCGTGCTCTTTAAAACTAGCCTATAATAAATACCTCGATTCAATTGAAATATGTAACAAAAGAAGCAAAATCTGTGACTTCGTCAGAAAGCGCCATCTAGTGATCGGCAAAAAACATAATATACTAATCTAGTGATCGGCGAAAAACATAATATACCAAGTTTGATATGTCACTGAAAAGCCTAATAAGTTATCTTTTCAACGAGACAAAGTTTGTCCAAATCCGTTGATCCGGAACGAAGTTACGGACTTTTTTGCAATCGAACTTTCCCCCTCTCCCCCTTTTATTTGACGAGTTAGGGAAAAAACGACTATCAAGGAATAAAGCTACGTTATGCTCATACTAATTAGGCAAATTATTAAGTAAACTCGTGTTTTTTGATTGGTGATCATAGTTTCCAGCAATTTCTCTTGGCCACATTTATTACATAGATATTTTCCCCAACGCTGTACAGTACGCAGTTCCTGTGTTGTTGCTGGCGAGCATTTTTAATTACACACCCGGTGCATATACTATATTTGCCAAAATGTGTTTTTTTTTCTAAATCTGACACCCACAAAATATTGTATGTGTATCGGAAGCCACATAACCAAATACAAACTTTTTAAAATGTTGGTTTTCAGTAAATTTTATTATCTCAAACGCTTTTTAAAAAAACCAAAATATTGCTGTAAATTTTAGACGTGCTAGAAGACTTACGACGTTTTGTCAAGAATCCAACGATATACTAAATAACATTTTATATTTATAGGAAATAGCAGCTGCATATACTGTTATTTTCGCAGATAGGATAATTCCCAACTAAATAATGTACTTAAAAACATGTCAGAGAATCCATTTTGTTGGAACCCTACAAACTAAAAACAGTGTTTTTGCTACTTCTCCAAGTCCGAACATGACTGAGGCTAACGTAAAATTGATGACCTTCTCCGAAAAAACATATAAACACTCCCTGGGGTGTTTTTCAATCATCCCGCGTATTTTTTCTCAATTTGTGAACTATGATTTATTTTCTGGTAATAATCTACTTAGAGAAGAAAATCTGAACTTCTTAAAATTTCTCGAAATAAATCCAAAGGCAAATTATAATAAAATTATCTAATTAATTATTTATTTTATTTCAGGCTTAACTGATACCATTAAATCGAATTAATTTCGTTTTGTAGATTTTTTAATGAAATGTTTAAATATATTTTTTTTAGACTGGTTAATAGGTATTAAGTGCAGTGGTGTGCAGGGACGGACTTATAGTGGGATGGGTGTTGGGAGCGTCACTTTTTAGATTCTATTGACCAATGGGGGATGGCGCATGTCGAAGCAAGCGGCTATCTGGTGACTATTGCAAGTAGCGTCGCCAGTTTTTACTTCCCTCATAAGAAAATATCGTTAATTGTAAAAAAATCATCGTTCCAGTGTTTTACAGATCTGTACGTTTTGGGGTCTCAGAATGCTGAAAAACATGTTTTTCCATTTCTGCCGGTCGGTCGGTCTCTTCCTGCTATAACTAAAAAATCTACTAGCTCGATTAACCTTTTTTTTATTTTATATAATTTTCCACAAAAATTACGTCTAATACAAAAATAAATGGTAAAATATTGGTGAATTCAATATAGTGGGACAAAATGACGACCTGTTAAAATATTTGATGTACGAAAATGAAGAATGGTTATGATTATCCTTGACAAAAGGAAGGATTCCTATCTATGCGTTATTGAGGCAAATATGTATTTTTTCCATTCTATGGCATCATTTTCAGTGTTTTCACAAATGTTAGACCAGGATTTAGAAATTACGAAATCACATCTATAAAAAAATATATATGACTTTTATTAATTTCCTTCATAAAACGGTTTCTATTCGAAAATATCGAAATTTACCGACTTATTCAACATTTAATTGAGCCGTCATTTTGTTTTGCAACCAAAATTTGAAGTAAATAGGAAAAATAGTTTTTGAATTTTGTCGCGAACATGCAGACCGACAGACAGACCGACGGAATTGAGAGACATGTTTTTTTGCGACTAGAATACTTTTTTCTTGCGAGGAAAGTAAAAAAAAGCGAGCGCTATAACACAAAAATAAAAGAGAGCAAATTGTCGTATTGTTGTTCGATGTTAATAGCTAAACTAAAAAAAAAACATTTTTTTTTTAATTTTCAGTATCCTAAATCTTAAATTCGAACCAGTTTAGGACATGTTTACGGACACATGTTGACTTTTGATTACTTAAAGAATCACCATTTAAATTCCTTTTCCTCACAGTTGGCCCAACTCAAGTAAAAATTAAAATTGGCTCGAAATCATCCGAATTCTTATTATTTTCCTAGATATTATTCAAAATCTAGCGATTTTCGAATTCGATGTACGTTTTTTTGTCGTGAGACGCCCCTCGACTATTACCCAGTAAATAATACTTTAAGTTATAAAAATGTTGAACACGAAAATATTGCTGTATAGATTTGATATACGTATAGGTATTTTTTTATTCGAAAAGGACAATTATTAGGCGAACTCGTCCGGTATACCATTTTATTCTGTAACTATTTTAATTCCCTAACAGAAAAAAACTATTGTAATCGTGAAAAAAATCACCTCTAAAACTTCCTTGTATAATTTCGCCTCTTAAAATTCTCACATGACCCCGAAAATAAACTCTATATTATACTGAACGGAATTGGCCAATACACCATGTGATTCAAAATAAATCTTCCATTAGACATTACAAATACCCTGGAAAAAGAAATCTAGCTGTTTAGTCAGTGTTTAAAAGAAAGTATTTTTTATGCAAACTCACACTGCAGCACCATAGTTACGTCAACTAAAGTTTCTAGTTTCGCAATGTCCAAGATAAAGTGAATAAAACTTAAAACATATTTAAAAAATCACTGTTTTCCTAATCGTACCGCACTCTAAAACACAAGTAAGGCAATATACAATTAGAAGATTTGAACCAGATCAACAATTTCACAATAATACGTACCTATAAAAGTAAAAGATTCCAAGAAAGTTTAATTTTTAATCAGGCATTAAATTATTTTAAATGAAGGTATAAAATTGTTCTTTCCAGTGTAATATTTTCTATATTTATAAAATATACAAAAAATAAATATAAATATTTTTACGTTTTTATATTTACATCATTCTCGCATTTTCTTTAAGGGGTAATGGTTTGGTAATTGTAATTACTATTAGCAAAATTCAATCTGCAATGTTATTAATATTAAGAACATAACAACTGTCTACTGTTATTCATTAAATTTGAGATTTACATTTTAAGTATTTGTATATTTAATACAAGTTAAAAAAGTAAAACTAAGATTGTAAATCTAGCCACACCTTGCATGCTTTTATTCAGTAGTTTACATATGGTATGAAAATGTGTTTTATGGACTCGTGTATTGACCCTCACGCAGAGCCTTGAAACCTTCTCAACTGGGGCGAAGACTTCACAGGTAGGCAACAAACCCTTCTCATAACGTACACTATGTCACTCAAGGGCAAGGGGAAATATTCCCTGTACGAAATGAAAATAGTAGCACCTATTACTAATCCATATTCATACATTCGTCGTTTTTTTATTAACTTACACATAACCTAAAACTAAACGTACTGGGTTTTTTTTTACACAAATATTTTAAATTTAATAAATAAATATAAATATATATATATATATATATATATATATATATATATATATATATCTTTTTGTTATCATTATATATTTTGGTAGTTATCCTCATTTTATATTGTTATGATTGAAATATCAGTTTATATCATCTGCTGATGATGCCAACTTGGTTAGCAAAACGCGCGTCCAGAACGTAACAAGTTGTGGTGTAGTGTGGTTAGAACTCTTGTATTTTGATCTATCTTCCACCACAGGTTCCAGTGTTAGGATTGAATCTTGATATCTAATAAATTGTTAATGAGTGAATAAGTCTTTTTCATAGACAGTATTTGACTCATATCTCCTGTTGCTGACTTAGACGTTTGTCTTTTCATATCTTCTATATGTTCCTGTTTCAATTTTAGTTTTTATATTTTCTCTTTTTATTTTATATCAATATTTTCATTTATATTTTAAGTCAATGAAAATATCTGCAATGTCTAACAGTTAATCCAATCCATAATACTAAATACCAGAGCAGAGGTAGAGCACGAGTATAGGTTTTTAGATTATATATTTTTGATTTTTTAAATAAAATGTTTACAATTTCTTTTAGACAAAAAACTGGTTGGTTTGAAATTTATCCGCAAGCCCCACAAGATTTTATTCAGAAAATTATTTGGCCTCCCGAAAACTCCAATTTAAACCCGCGCATTATTTTTTATAAAGCTATTTTCTAAATAGACTAGTTCAAAAAATGTGACTGGTAGTCAATATAGAAGAGCTTCTCCTTAAATTTAGCTCGTAGCTGTTTGTTTCCAAATGATTACAGGAAGTAAATTATGAAATAGTTCTAAGTAGAACATTTCGTACCCACTATTTTCATACTTCATGATGGGATGGATGGGATATTCAAAATTATTGCAGCGTCAACTTACATCATGAATATGTAAATTTGGATTCCTTAGATAATACGGACTCCTTAATGTTTGATTATGATTTTCTGCATGCTTTGCTTTAGAATTGTAACTTGCAATATTCTGATATTGAACAGCATTGCTCTAGGAAAATTGAAATCAGTTTTGTAAAATCGATTGAAAATTAACAAAATTTTAAACTTTCTTCTTATTAAGTTTCAGTGAAAACTATAAATAAAGCTAGTAAAACTTGAGTACAAATATTGGGGTACAGATGCTCTCAAAATAGCAACCCTCTTCTACTGCTAGAAACAGAATATTAAACACATAACATGTTTATTAAAAAAGTTTTAGAAAACTGACTTCGAATCAATTACTGTTAAACTTCCTTCTATTTTATCTTAAAGCCTAATTCATAGAATAATATATTAACTTTATTATATAAATTATTTATTAAAAATGTTATTTTTTGCTACTAGTTATGGGATGGAACCTTGAATAATACGTAGATTTCGTTCGCATAAGTTGGTAAGGTAGCATACTAGATGGTGCAAGACGACTTACTCAAAAATGTTCACCCTATTTGAAAGCAAACGTATAGATATATAGCTTTTATGCGTTAAGTTTGGACATATATCCTTAAACACAGCAAAATCAAGACATGTTCTGTTCAGGAAAATGCATGTTGTTACACTGCAATAGTACTCTGGCTACCACTAACTCGTTATTGTTTCTTGGTACTATGATTTTCGCTAATTATCTTTTCAAACAATTTGCGAACAACCAGTTTTTCCCTTGGGTGGGTGGCAGTGAACTTCCCTCATTATAAATATTTTCTTTTACCAGCTTTACCAGCTTATCTCTGATCACACTTAACGCTTGCACAATGTTTGAAATTATCAAATATGTAGTTCTTTTCAGACTGTTTTTTAAATATTTTATTAGGCCGCCATTTTGTTTTGTTTTCTTATATGGATACCAAAATGTTACCAGTTCATTTTTATTTTGCAAAATTTGAGGTAAATTGGATAATTAGTTTTTTTAGTAATAATTTTTTAACGTTTCACTAGGCCGCCATCTTGTTCCGGAATTTTAGATTTTTCCCAAAATATTAACAAGTCATCCCCATACGAGCCTTAATTTTTGACAAACATTTGAAGTCAATCAGATGAGGAGTTTTTAAGCTATGCTGCAAACTGACAGACAGATAGACAAACCGACAGACGGACCAACGGAATTGATAAAATATATAAAACCTGCTAGGGTGATTTTTCTGATTACAAAAATTTTATTTGGCCGCCATTTTGTTCCGCCTTCTTGAATTAGTACCACAGTTTTACTAGTTCATTCTATGCTACAATAATTAGTTATGGAACACAACTTGAAATCAGTTCATTAAGTAGTTTTTTCAGGCTGGATTTTTAAATATTTTATTAAGCCGCCATTTTGTTCCGCCTTCTTGGATTCGTAAATTTTACCAGTTGATTTCTACATAATACTTAATTTTTGTGCAAAATTTGAGATAAACTGGCTAAGCACTTTCTTAGTAATATTTTTTTTAACATTTCATTAGGCTGCCATTCTATTTTGCCACCCCCACATGACCCTTAATTTTTGAACAGAGTTTGAAGTCAATCGGGTAAGTCGTTTTTTAGCTATACTGCGAACAGACAGACCGACAGATAGACAGACAAAACGTGTTTTTCGGCATCTAAGGACCCTGAAACGTAAAAATTTGAAAAAACCTCGGTGAGTGATTTTTTCACAATTAGAATACTTCCCTTTTATGAGGGAAGTAAAAATAAAAAATCAAATTAAACAGCTCGTGAATAAAATTGATTTATACAGGGTATCCAAAATATAAACGATTATCTTTTTAAAGAAGCAGTTTAAATTTTTAATTTTGACAGTAGAGTCTTTTTATATGGATCTTACCTGACGGAGGTTTATTTTCTTAAACTCCAGAACTGTGTATTTTTTAAATTTGCAATTATTTATTACAAAAAATAAAATTAATTAATTAATTATTATCGAAAACAAAAAATTTTAAAGAGAAAACCAAGCTCTAGAATCCTTTATGAGTAACGTAAATCATCCCCATACGAACTTAATTTTTTACTAAAATTTGAACTCAATCTGATGATTAGCTTTTAAGTTATGCCACGAACTGACAGACAGACAGACAAATCGACAGACGGATCAAAAGAATTGATGAAACACATTTTTTGGATCTAGGGACACTAAAACGTCAAGATATGTAAAACCTGAAAGGGGAATTTTTTTCAGATTACAGAAATTTTATTTGACCGCCATTTTGTTCCGCCATCTTGAATTGATACCATAGTTTTACTATATCTCTATAACACAATTTGAAATCAGTTCATTAAGTAGTTTTTTCAGGCTGAATTTTTAATAAATTAAATATTTTAGTAAGCCGTCATTTTGTTCCGCCATCCTGATTCTTTTTTAGTAATTATTTTTTTAACATTTCACTAAACCGCCATTCCATGTTGGATTTTTACCAATATATTACCAGGTCATCCTCATATGACCAAAAAGTCAATTGGGTAAGTAGTTTTTTAGCCATGCCGCGAACAGACAGACAAACAAACGGAATCGAGAAAATATGTTTTCGGCATCTAGGGACCCTGATGAAACGTAAATATCTGAAGAAATATCGGAGGGTCATTTTTACACTATTACGATACTCCCCTTTTACGACGGAAGTAAAATAACATACATAGGAGTAGTTATTCCAAATGTAGTTTTGAATTAAAAATATACTGGTGTATTAATTTGTATGTTTAAATAAATGCCTGACTAAATAGGACTTCTACTCCAACCAAATATACATGATTTTAAAATAACCACAAATATTTAAATTTCGACCTTCATTTTGAACTCGTTTTTGGAACACTATTTAAAAAATACCTCTAGACGCTACCGGTATGTTTTATCATAAATTACCTGAACAAAAGACAGATTTTGCTCGCTTACTGTCGTTAAGGTAGAAAAGACAATACATACAAAAACTAAAGTATTAAATATGGAACAAAAGTTTCATGATGCTTGGATCACTGAGTCTATTGTCAAGAACCATTGTTTATTTATTTAAATTCAACTTATGCTTGCAAACTGAAAGAATAAGACACATATACTTTGTAAAAGTTAAATTGACCAGTTGAATTTTCTCAATGAAGTAAGATGTCCGAGTAGTAACCTCCCCTTTACTCGCCTCTGTCTGCTTAGAAATGCTCTGTATAATTTTCGACAATACGAGCAACAGGTAGCAATGTGTATGTTGAAAAATTTATATAATTATATAATTTAATTTAATTTTAATTATAATTACCATACTTGTTCCACTATCTCGTTTTTTTTCCTTTAAACTGCTCTACAAATATCTTTATTTTGTAAATTATTTTGACTGAGAAGCAAATACTTGTATTACTGCCTAATTATCATTATTTACTTAGTCATAACTAGCAGACAACTATAAAATAACTACCTTTTATAATAAATTACAAAATATATATGAATACTTGTTTGATTCTCTACTACTACCAAATAATACTTCTACAGGCCTTAAAAAAATATTTAAACCTTCTAATGTCATAAAATTACATTCCAAGACTTTTCATTATTTAGTCGCTAATTACTAACCAAAGGGGACAAATATAAAACAAAGTAGAACGTTTTACCTTTCTGCTGTCCCGGAACAAGATTCGTTGGAGGTGTGTCCACTTCAAAGAAAACGAGAAAAAATAATTACACATGAATTATAAGACACTTTTTATGAAGAATGTAACGTTCATTGATTTATCAGAATTAGAAAGAAATAAAAGTAAAATTACTCTTAACTAGGTTTTCAGCTGCGTACTAATACTAAACATACACATCAGGAATGAAGAGGACAGAAAACATAACCTAAGAAAAATAATGACTAAAACCTACCACAACAAACCTTAAAGGCGTCTCATTCCCATAAATAAGTCCAACCAAATCCAAGTACATATAAACACTTGCAAAACACTAGTTACAGTTCCAAATATTAGTAAAAACACTAAAAAGAAAGCAAATTAAACAAGTACTCGCGGCCAACTATCCACTAAAATGAATATTTGAATGGTTCGACAGATGAGTAAGCGCGTGCGACGGCCACGAGATAAGGGGGAACGCCGACGACGCCAAGCGTCGGGTCGAAAACCCGACGTCGGTGGACGCTCATAGACGGCGGGAAAGGTCGGAGTATGTCGCGGATAGATTCGAAGGAAAGAAAATTAATGCTTTGTGGGCTTCGATCTGAAAATGCGAGGTTGTCGCAATTTGCTCGATGTGTGCACTTGAAGGATTGAGGGATTGAATAAATGAAAAGTTATGGCAAAGATAATATAGAGCACGTGTGTAGCGCGGGGATGTTAACGAACT
Organism: Kuschelorhynchus macadamiae; assembly: GCA_030620095.1. NCBI lineage: Eukaryota > Metazoa > Arthropoda > Insecta > Coleoptera > Curculionidae > Kuschelorhynchus > Kuschelorhynchus macadamiae. The sequence continues at coordinate 354,559 of JAUTXW010002888.1, read as the reverse complement.
TCCCTCGAAGCTAATTTGAAGCAACTTTAGCATATCAAATTTAGCTGAGTGCCTTCAAATAAATGCTGAACAGCAACCAATAATTAGTGGAGCATATTTTACCGGGAATAAATTTGAATAATATAGAATGAAAGCTCTGGTCAATTAAGAAATTATTGGAATTAGACCGTATCAAAATTGAATTACTTTTCAACATTTCACCTTTGACTGCACCAGCCATCTTTGCGGATCTTTGCTCCATGAGATGGAATACTTGACGAGAGCTCGGAGAAATTTAAGTCGGCATTTTATACCTGACTAGTGATTACCGTACTTTAAGCCTATTGGAAATAGATCGACCAGTTTTTCCTATATTTACATGACCACAAAAACAAGAAATTGCATATACTGGTTCCGTTTGGAAATCAATACTTTGCTTTGGCGATCGCAAACATTGCCTAATTTTCTTATGTGTATTATCGGACATATGTTCGATCGAAAACGTAAACATGCAATCGTGTCTGTGGTTCCTTTATTCCTTCCTTCCTTACTAATTTCCTCTCGCGAAATAGGATATTTTCTAAATGGCTGTTTAATATGCTCAGTGCGATTTTCAGGCAGGAAGATTTTATTAAATACTGGAGGTTACTCAAATCAAATCTCTCAGTCGCCAAACAGACGCTTACAAATTTATAGTTTTTTTTAAAGGCTATTTGGGGTACTTTGTTATATAAATTTATCATTTTTAGTATTTCATTTGGTACATAACATCTTGCGTCTTTTGTTTTCTTAAATGTAACATCAGTAAAATAATCAACAGTCACACCATACCCTCCACTGAATTTTCCTTAAACAAATTTAGCTGTTATAGCCTTGATCACACTTTTTTTTTAGATTGACCCTTTTTTGCTCATTGCTCCCGGCTTTGTAAATCAAAAATGTGAATGACAGTACATATCTTTTGGTTCTTCCAGTGGACTAGGGGATGACTAGGTGGAAAATACAACTACTTTTGGATGTCACTTATAGAATAATTATAAGAATACAAAAAACAAAATCGAAAGACAGACGAACCCAATTAATGCACCCACCTGCCAACAGAGAAGAGGAAGACATTATGGCCTAGCAGATCTAGGCTCTCCCGGATCTTTCCTCTTTATGAGCCTTTCCTTTTATTAGAAATAGTGAATTGTGATCCACTTTAGATGATCCGTACATAGTCATTTAGTAACACAAATTCATACAACAAACATTTTATTGGACGCCATTTTGTTCTGCCATATTGGATTCGTATACGAATATTTTACCATTTTCTACTTATGCTTATTGATTTTTGGTCATAATTTAAAATAAATTGAATAGGTTGTTTTTACACTGATATTTTTAAGACCGCCCTTTATGTTGAATCCACATTAGTTTATCCCTATATTATATTTAATTTTTGCGCAAAATTTGAAGTCAATTAAATAAGGTTTTTTAAACAGTTTATTTGGCCGCCATTTTGTTCCGCCATTTTTAATTTGTACCACAGTTTTACTAGTTTGTCATTTTTGGTATAATAATAAATTATTTTTTCAGGCTGATTTGTTTATTATTTTATTAGGCCGCCACCTTGTATTCGTACTAAAATATTACCAGTTCTATGAAACACTTGCCTTTTGTACAAAATTTCAGGTAAATTGGATAATGAGCTTTTTATTACTAATATTTATAAATTATCTTAAGGTCATCCGAATTCTATTTTACAATTTAATAATTTAAACGCAGTCCTAATAAGATATGCGCTTAATAATCGTTTTGGGTTTTTGAGAAAAAGTCGTTAGAGATAGATGTATATTTTTTCAACACATTGGATGTATATTTTTCCACAAAATGCTTTCCTTCTCTCCAAAAAAAAACTCAACATGGGTATATACATTTATGTTATTAATTTAAATGAATTAAACGTTTAACACAGAAAGTGCGATTTGGAAATAATCTTAACATTAAACAGAAGAAATTAGGGGTGTTGTTCGCCAGGTGTAAGATATCTAGACATGTAACTACTAATGGAAGGTAACAAATAAATCAAATTTGAACATTTCCAGTCCTCGAAATATAGTATCATAACTTTAAATTGGAGACTTCCCCGCAAGATTTCATTAGAGGTCCCATATATTATAAATACCTCCCTCGAATGTTAAAAAAAGTCCAGCCCATTAACTTTATTAAGAGGGTGTATATATTGCATTCTCTTATCCTTCCGTCCTTGGAATAATAAATTGTACAATTACAAATTGCCCAAACAATTAATTTATGTGGCATCAAAAAATAAAAAACGCACTTACTAAGCACCAAAAATACCTTAAAATGAACTATTTTAAAATCAAATAAAAAAAAATGGCAACAATGCACACCCACAGATCAAAATGTGCACTCTAAAAATTAATTTACAGAGTAGAATAATATTCCAATTATTGCATTTAAAATTCCTTTCATCAAGATATTTAAATGATTTCAGCTTAGGGCCCCGAAAACTCCGGGACATCGCCAGTGAAAATATGTTTGAGCCACATTAACCAACACATAAACACTTATAAATATTTGTTTAGCCTTCTTTGGATTTTCTGTCTAGCCAGAAATTTTTTTGTCGGCCTTAACTTCAGTGAAATGTTGCTTAAAATTAGCATTAATATGGCCTATGTCTAAAATCGCTATATGGGTTTACGTTCTTATTAATTAACATTTTCTCGTTAAATGTATATATGTATTCAAAATTCCTATCTAGTTCGGTCAGTTAACAGGAGGAAACACAATTGGATTTAGATTGCTAATTAACTTAACAGTAATAACTATGTAGCTTACAATTGATGACTGGATATAAAGGGTATAAATTAATTCATATTTAAATCTCTAATAGATGTGTTAAATGATTTATATCATAATAATAATAATAATCGCCTTTTATTAATTAATTATCAAATAGGTACATACACAATTAGGCGATATTATATATATATATATATATATATATATATATATATATATATATATATATATATATATATATATATATATATATATATATATATATATATATATATATATATATATATATATATATAACCTAACTGTAAGTTAAATTACATAATAAATGTTAAGATGCCTAAATATGACAAAAATAACCTACCCACAGGTTCCGAGCCTTCAATGATTTGCCACAGACAATTATTTAACCCCTTTATAACGATAATGTACTTTCTTCTTAGTTATAAAATGCGATATCAAGGACGTTTAGCCAATGAAAGAAAATAATGTAATAATTTATTTAAGGTCAGAAAGAAAAGAGGAGGGAAAAATATATATAAATAAAAATAATTAAAAACAATCTTAAACTAAAGCGCAGTAAGTGATACTCAAATAGTCATACAAATAATTCTTTAAAACCTCTCTTAAAAACGACAGACTAGAAAAGTGTTTGAGGGGGAACTGCACGCAATATTATGGATCATTTGCAAGCCTTCCGTCGCTGCAATATTATGTTAAAACTATAAGAGATATGTATTAGCTTTAATGTGATTTCAATAGGGAAATATGTATAGTTGGGCGCTAAATGCGATTTTTTATGAAAAAATCTACTCTAAAATTATATTATATAAAAGTAGATTTGTCCATTTTCGACCATTTTTCGACCACTTTTTGACGCAAATGCCGTCGCATATAATTTTTTTTCCACAAAATGGCTCTTTACCGCCTTGCATTGATCCTTTGTCTATATAACTGCAAAATTTGAAATGGTAAATCGTACTCATGTCTTTATATTTCTGCAGCGCGTGAACCCTTTTGAACCCATTTTTAAACGAAATGTAATTTAAATTGTCTATACATAACACATTTTTTTGAGGTCGGACGTGCAGGAAGTTTTTGTAATATGTAGGTACCTTTTCATCTTACTTTGAACTTGACTAGACCTTGTCGCTAGTTTTTCACCTTTTGCGTGCAGTTCTCCCTTAAGGCAGGGTTTTACACTATTTTATAATTTAACGGAAACCTAAAATAAACTGGGTTGGAATATCGCCATTCTGAATTTAGGGATAGAGAGCATATCTTTAGATCTAACGAAAACAGCGTGTAAATTTGATCTATAGAAAAGTTTTTGGCGCAAATAGAATGGTTTATTTGTAAGTAATAAGTAAGGACGCATATAATATTCTAAGCATACAGTATGATCGTCTCAGCAAACCAGAAACGTGTTCGACAAAACGTAGATCCGAGTCCATAATTAGGCCTAAATTTCCACCAGACGGGAAATTTGTTTTGCAATAAATTTTCCCGATTTTTGATGTTATCAAGGTGCAAGAGTTTGGTATTAAGTTAAAAATGCCGACATCGTGCTATGGGACTTTCTGAATCCAGACTGTCGTTTTGCTAATATATTATTTTATGTAAGAAAGTCAGTTATGTCAATGTGCACTATTTTTTCGAGAAGTTTTGACATTATGGATAACAGGCTTATTGGAAGTAAATCAGACACAGTGGAAAAGTTATTTGTATTAGGAATGAGTTGTAAAATGACTTCCTTCCAAGAACTAGGGAGATATCCCCTTTCTAAGCAGCTATTAATTAAAAGTCAAATCTGAGGTAACATATGAGGCATACAATAGACATCTTAAGAAATCGACCATCACAACCAGGTGCATTTGATTTAATAGACTGGAAAGCCGATTCGACTTCTTGAGTTGTACTGTATCTAAAATTAAATTTATTATGGCAATGTAGTGGCAGAATATTATAAAAATTGACAGTAGTTACATAGTTGCCATTTTTTACTTCCCTCGTAAAAGGGAAGTATTGTAATCGTGAAAAAATCACCCTGCGAGATTTTTTCAGATCTTTACGTTTTAGGGTCCCTAGATGACGAAAAACATGCTTTCTTGGTTCCGCTGGCCTGTGTACTGGCACGAATCAGAGATGGCGGAGCAAAATGGCAGCTAAACAAAATATTTAAAAATTCAGCCTGAAGAAACTACCTAATGAACCGATTTCAAATTGTGTGTCATAACTAATTGGAGTATAGAGATGAACTAGTAAAATTTTGGTACTAATTCAAGTTGACGGAACAAAATGGCGGCCAAATAAAATTTTTGTAATATGAAAAAATCATGTTCGGTTTGTCTGTATGTCAGTTCGCGGCATAGCTTAAAAACTCCTCATCAAATTGACTGAATTTTTATTCAAAAATTAAGACTCATATGGGGATGACCTGATAATATTTTGGTAAAAATTCCAATATTCCAAAACAAAATGGCAGCCTAGTGAAATGTTAAAAAATTTATTACTAAAAACTACTTATCCAATTTATCTCAAATTTTGCATAAAAATCAAGTATTATATAGGAATCAATCAACTGGTACGAATCCAAGGTGGCGGAACAAAATGGCGGCTTAATAAAATATTTAAACATTCGGCCTGAAAAACTACTTAATGGACTGATTTTAAATTGTGTGCCATAACTAATTGTGGTACAGAGATCAACTACTAAAACTGAGGTAATAATTCAAGATGGCGGAACAAAATGGCGGTCAAACAAAATATTTTACAATTGTACAAAAATTACCCTCTCAGGTTTCAGCATCCTTAGATGACAAAAAAACATTTTTATCAACGCCGTCGGCCCGTCTGACTGTCTGTCAGTTCGCGCATAACCTTAAAACTGTTCATGAGGATGACTTCAAATTCTAGTCAAAAATTAAGGGTCATATGAGGATGGTAATATTTTGATAAAAATCCAACGGGCGGTGTTGTCATTGTAAAAACTGTTTATTGAATTTTTTTTAGATTATGCCGAAAAATCAAGTGTGCCATATGTAGAAACTAGTAAAATATTGGTAGAAATCCAATATGAAGAAACAAAATGGCACCCAACAAAATTATTTGAAAAATTGTATATATTTGTTAATAAATGAATGTGTACTGAACTAAACTGGATTACACTTCACTATTCCTAACAAAAGGAAAGATTTATAACGAGGGAAGTTCCGGGTAAATAAAATTTACCAATTTTTTTTATTCAAAAATTTGCAAAATAATTGTTTATATCATTGGATTGCCAAGGCCCTTCATAACACTTAGTGAAAGCATTCTGGATGCAAAATTCCTTTTCTCCCGTCTAGCACAGTCCAAAATAAAATTTCTAAGTTCCCTATATCCATTTTTGTTAATTTCCCTTTTACTTTGCTTAAATTTTGGAAGAGCTAAGTCTCCCTTTTTCATCATTATTTTAAGTATGTCTGTTAACCAGGGTGTTCTTGGTTTGCTAACTCTAATATTGCGGACAGGAGCATGCCTGTCAAATAGATTTTAATTTTTCATTAAAAATAAGCACCTTTTCATCAATGTTCTAATTATTAAAAGCTATGTCAAGAAATGCGCCCCATGTCTAATAAAAAATCGTTATAGTTAAACTGCTTAAAGTCACGCACCATGACAAATGTATATTTAAATCGTGGCGCTACACTGTAGCCAACAGCTCAACTAGTCAGTGTCATGACTAATTCAGCTGGTGGCTTCAGTGTGGTGCCACGATATCCATCATAATTTTATTATTAAATTAATTTTCAAAAAGTTTCCTATGCAGTCGTAGAAAAAGTGTATTGTGAAACACGTGCATAAAGTACATTTTATACTCGTGTGTTTACTGCATCGCCTTAGGCTCCTGACACCTAGTCCATAGTCGTATGAAATAGGCGTTTTTTTTGGCACTTATTGCACAATATACTGTTGTTTCATTAGGACATATATCTTAATGAACCTGTAACAGTCATGTTAGACTTTAAACATAATGGAAATGTAGGGACTTTGAATTCCCTGCAAATGTTTATTAAATAAAATCATTTGTAGTAAATACACAGTATCTACATTTCCATTTATCCCCTACGTGCACACACCAACTCTTTTCATTTTCCTTTAAAAATGACATAATTACATCTTTTTTGTAAATAAATGAAGAATTTAACTATTTTGTAAAAATGACCAGTGGCGACACAGTAAAAAGTTTGGATGGGTTAAAGGGATCACAACCCTTAAAAATAACTAGATATCCAAAAACTTATTTAGTCTCTCTAGTGACATTAGGCATAGAGAATTAAATTTTATACAAAAATCTCTAAAAATGTACGAGGTATATCAAAGAAAATTTGTAACATAAAACAATATCATTTAAACACACTGTACCTTCAAAACGGTCAAAATAAACCTTTAAAACATTTATATGTTAATATCATTTTTTTTTAATTTTATGAGGTAGATCAATTATTAAAATTTTAAATATTAATTAATTACACGCAGCATTAGTGCTTTTGTAGAGAACAAAAATAACTAAGCATTTTTTCATAATTTTTTTAAGCATATTATTTACAGTTCCTGATATCAATAATTTGTAGTATGAAACAAGCATGAACATATTAATTTTTTGAAACGTAAAATTTTTAACCGACTTCAAAAGGAGAAGTTTCCCAATTCAATCCAACGCATTTTTTATGGGTGGAGTCCGATAATCCCAGTTATTTGTTACGTTAGAATTGGAGAGGTTACATTGTAAATGTATTCAAATTCAAAATGGCGTAACAGCCAATAATTCTCGGAACCATTATTCGATTATATTATTTAGAATTTGGTAACATTTTTTGATCATTACGGAGGGCTTCGCTTGGTTCCTAAAGCTTTAATACAGTTTCAAAGCAAAAATATATGGTAAACTGATCTAATTCACTCTCACTTTTATTTTATTCTCTGTTGATACCAAAAATTTAAAAATCTACAAATTTCCTTTACCGAGACTTCCCTCGTCATGAATTTTTCCATTTGTTAGGAATAATAAAGTGTAATCCATTTTAGTTCAGTGCATACAAATTTAGTAACACATATATACTATCTTTTCAAAAATTTTTATTGGGCGCCATTTTGTTCCATCATATTGGATTCCTACCAAGTCAATTGAACAAGATTTTTTACGTCGATTTTTTAAAAATTTTATTTGGTCGCCGTTTTGTTTCGCCATTTTAAATTCGTACCGCAACTTTACCAGTTTATCTCTATATAACCTTCATCTTTGTAAAAAGCATTTTCAGGCCAATTTTTTAAGTATTTTATTAGGTCGCTATTTTGTTTAGCTATCTTGGATTCATATCAAAATATTACCATTTCATTCCTATGTAACATTGGATTTTTGTGCAAAATTTGAGGTAAAGTGTGTAATTACTTTTTTTAGTAATAATTTTTGCAACATTGTTCCGCCTTATTGGATTTTTATCAAAATATTATCAGGACATCACCATATGAACTTAATTTTTGATCAATCTGTTAAGAAGTTTTTAAGCTATGCCGCGAACTGACAGACTGACAGACGGACCAACGGAATTGATAAAACATATTTTTTGGCATCTAGGGACTCTAGAACGTGAAGATATGTTCTTTGAGGCTGAATTTTTAAATATTTTATTATGCCGCCATTTTGTTCCGCCATCTTGTATTCCTACCAAAATTTTACTAATTGATTCCAACATAATACTTGATGTTTGTGCAAAAATTGAGAAAATTTGGATAATTGAATTTTTACGAAATTATTACCAGATCATGTACAAATGATCCTTAATTTTTAGTCACCATTTAGAGTCAATCGGATAAGTAGTTTTTAAGATAAGACAGACCGACAGATGGACCGACGGAATTGATAAAACGTATTTTTTGGCTTCTAGGGCCGCTAAAACGTGAACATATGCAAAACCTGAGAGGGTTTTTTTCACGATTACAAATATTTTAATTGGCCACCGCCATTTTGAATTGGTACCACAATTTTACTAGTTGAATCCTATATCACAATTAGTTATGGCACACAATTTGAAATCAGCCCATTAAGCAGTTTTTCAGGCTTCATTTTTAAATATTTTATTACGGCGCCATTTTGTTCTGCCATTTTGCATTCATAGCAAAATGTTACCAGTTGATTCCAACATAACAGTTAATTTTTGTGCAGAATTTGAGATAAATTGGATAAGTAGTTTTTGATATTATTTTTTTTACATTTCACTAGGCCGCCATTTTGTTTTGCCACACTGGATTTTCACGAAATATTACCAGGTCATCCCATATGTCCCTTAATTTTTTATCAAAATTTGAAGTCAATTGGGTAAGTAGTCTTTTAGCTATGCCGCAAACTGACAGACAGACAGACCGACGGTAGTGATGAAACATATTTTTTGGCATTTTGGGACTCTAAAACGTGAGGATATATAAAACCTGAGAGGGTAATTTTTTCACGATTGCAAATATTTTATTTGGCCGTCATTTTGTTCGGCCATCTTGAATTAGTACACAATTATTTATGGCACACAATTTGAAATCAACCTATTAAGCAGTTTTTTCAGGCTGAATTTTTAAATATTTTATTAAGTCGCTATTTTGTTCTGCCATCTTGTATTGATACCAAAATGTTACCAGTTGATTCCAACATAATACCCGATGATTGTACAAAATTTTACATAAATGGGATCAGCAGTTTTTTAATAATATTTTTTTTTACTAGGCCGCCATTTGGTTTCGTCATATTGGATTTTTACCAAAATACCACCAGTTCATCCATATATGACCCTTAATTTTGTATCAAAAATTGATGTCAATTGGGTAAGTAGTTTAAGCCTTAGAGTAAGAATTAAAGTAGACATCACAACTCATTTATAAATCACGTTAGGAGTATGCGCCAACCTGGTTCCCCTATTTTTCACCTTCTATCGACCAACGTTTACGTTAAAACAAGAAGTGGGGATGGCTCACGCCCAAGCCATGGCCATTTGTTGACGAATGCCAGTGACGGCGTGATTTTTCACTTCCCTGCTTAAGAAAATATGATTAATCGTGAAAAAATCGTTCCGGGTTTTTACAGATCGTCATGTTTTCCATTACTGTCGGTCGGTCGGCCTGTTCCGGTATAACTAAAAAATCCACTTACTCGATTAACTTTAATTTTCCACAAAAATTACGTCTGATATAAAAAAAAAACTGGTAAAATATTGGTATAAAATCAATATGGCGAAACAAAATGATGACCTGTTAAAATATTTGATGTACGAAAATGAAGAAATGGGCCATGCTTCGTTATCGTTGACAAAAAGAATTCCTTAATAAGGCAAATAGGTATTTTTACAAATTTCAAAGGAATAATCGTTCTTCTACTTCACTATCTAAAATCAAACCATTAAGTTAGGTAACTTTAAAAGGAAATTAGTTATTTATATATTATTAAACTTTAGTTTTTAGTTATCATTTTGTAATTGTGACATTTAGAAAAATTATTTGTTCAGTTGTTGAACATATCGTCATCTTAACCCTGTAACTGTCAAGTTAGACCTTGTCTAAAGTTAAACCTCTTTAGTGAATACGGGTGTTAGAATTTTAAACTAAAGTCAATACTTTTAACGCGCTTTTATTGGCTTCCTATTCGTCTGATTGTATGTTTGTATGTCTGGTTTAAATCTTGTAATGGATTTTTCAGCACTTCCATTACCGACTATTTTCAAATATGACATGCATACACTTTCGGATATAAAAAATAATTTTTTTTAGTCAACGTTTAGAAATCCAAAATGCGGCGCCAATACGGCCGACGAATTTTGTTACATGTGTAGCTAAAACTTAAAATCGGTGCCTAGGAAAATTTAAAAGTGTGAGCATTTAAAAATTCAAAATAGCGTGTCAAAATGACAATGTCAACAGGTCGGCGGATGATTTTAACATTTATGGGGATTATTTAAGAATGCACAACAAAAATCAAAATGGCCCCAATATAGCGAAAGAATTTTGTCATTTGTACAGATTCGGCTGAAATATCAGTATTTAGAAGTATTTAAGAATAAAAGTTATGAAATTTTAGTCAATATTTGAGAAAGAAAAATGGCGGCACCCCCATAGCAGACTAATTTTAAAATTTTTCCAGATTTGATTAAAATTCGGCATTTAGGGGTATTTAAGACTGCACATCATGAATTTCTGTCAACATTTTAAAAATTCAAGATTGTAATGCCAACATGGCGGCGGAATTTTAACATTTGTGTAGATTTGGCTGAAAGAAAGTAAGCATCTGAGGGTATTTGAAAATACATATCATACATTTTTAGTAAATATTTAAAAAATGAGTGTAGGAATGCCTAGAATGCGAGCGAATTTTAATATTTATACAGATTTGATTAAAAATCGATATTAAGTGAGCAATTCATACATTTTTAGTAATAAATATTTAAAATGGGGATGTCATCAATCAATCCGATAAGTACTTTTCTCAGATATTTTTAAACATTTAATTAGGCCACCGTTTTGTTCCCCCAATTTGAATTTGTCTCAACATTTTTACCATAACATAATCGATGTAGTAGTTTTCTGCATTAACACACAACATTTTATTAGGCCGCCATTTTGGATTTGTAGTAAAACTTATCAGTTGATGGTCATGTCACACCTAATTTTTCTGCAAAATTTGGATAAAATAGATAAGCAGTTTTTTAGTAATGATTTTTTAATATTTCAATAGGCCGCCATTTTGTTCTGCCATATTGGATTTTTACCAAAATGATACTACGTCATCATCATATGACTTTTAATTTTTAACTAAAACTTGAAGAAAATAGGACAAGCAGTTCTTGAGCTTTGTCGGGGACAGACATACAGACTAACCGACGGAACTGCGAAAACTGTTTTTTTGCAACTAGAATACTTTCCCGTTGCGAGAAAAGTAAGAAAAAGCGAGCGCTATAAGATAAAAATAGAATAGCCAATTGTCATAATGTTAATCCATGTTAACAGCTAAATTTAAAAAATAAAAGATGTTTTTTAATTTTCAATATCCTAAATCTTAAATCCTAACCTGTTTAGAACATGTTTACGAACACATTTTTACTTTTAATTACCCAAAGAATCACCATTTAAATTTCTTTACCTCACAACACTTATATAAAATATTTGCCCAACTCAAGTGAAAATTTAAAAAAAGGTCCGAAATCATCCGAAACTTTATTATTTTCCCAGATTTCATCCAAAATCTAGTGAATTTCGAAATCGCAGTACGTTTTTTTGAGCGTGAGATGCCCTTTGACTATTTTAATTCTCTGGTAGGAAAAACTATTGTAATCGTCAAAATAATCACCAAATAATCATCTCCGAGTTTTTCTTGTATCATTATGCTTTTGAGGATTCTCACATGACCCTCGACGAATTAAACGTTCTATTGTACTGACCCGGATTGGTCAAAACCTCAAGTAACCCAAAATAGGTGATAAAGGTATCTTCAATTAGACATAACAAGTCCCCAGGAAATCTAACTATTTTCTTAATGATTAAAAGACAATTCCAAACTTAAACGGCCATTTTTTTACAAACTCACATTACCGCACCATAGTTAGGTCAACTAAAGCTCCCAGTTTCGCAATGTCCAAGATAAAGTAAATAAAACTTATTTATTAAATATACAAAAAAAACAATGTTCTTCTAATGTCACTGCACATTTGGAACTCTAGTTCTTGAAGTAAGGCAACATATAATTAGAAGATTTGAACCATATTAACAATTACAAAATAATACATTAAGACACATGCAGTAGTGAAGCTAAGAAAAGCTTGGTATTTTTTTTCAGCAAATTAATTTCTTTAATCTTTAATGTTAAAGTTTATTGTAGTTCCACGACCCGCTATTGGTTTTTAAGCCACGCAGGTCACGTGACCCTGTAACAATCTTTACTATAGCCTATTATACTTTTTTACTATGAGGATCCCTTGTCAATGAAAGTGGGATGGTCTAATGCGATAGTGGGTTGGTCTAATACGTGGAGTTGTCATTCGGGGTTGCCATATCTAATTAAAACTCTTGTTACTGGTGTAATCTAATCTAAGCCTTTGGGTATTTTAACTTGTATTTTACTATTTTGTAATAAAAGTAGTTTCTTTATAAAAAAACTTAAAAAAAAAAACCAATACTGAAAAAACATTATTATTTGTCGTATGAAAATTTTATTGCATTATGTTTAAACATATTCATCGTAATATAAATTGGTATAAACATTGGAGTTCCTGGCTAGGCTTGGCATCGTCGTTCGATCGACTTTAGACTGTGAGGTAATCTGGGCAGTGGTTAAATATGTAAATAATGAACTCTATTTTTATTCTTACTATAAGGTTTAAGCTATGCCGCGAACTGACAGACAGACAAACGGACAGACGGACCGACTGAAGTGATAAAACATATTTTTTTGACATCTAGAGACTAAGAGGGTGATTTTTCACGATTACAAACAATTTATTTGCCCACCATTTTGTTCGGCCTTCTTGAAAGAGTTTACTAGTTGAACATTATACTATCATTAGTTACGGCACACAATTTAAAATCAATCCATTAAGCAGTTTTTCCAGGCTGAATTTTTAAATATTTTATGAAGCCGCCATTTTGTTGACAGTTGATTCCAACATAATACTTGATGTTTATGCCAAATTTAAGATAAATTGAATAAGTAGTTTTTTAGTAATAATTTTTTTAACATTTCGCTAGGCCGCCATTTCGTTTTATTATTGGAGATTGGATTTTTACCAAAATGTTACCAGGACATCCTCATTTGACCTTTAATTTTTGACTAAAATTTAAAATCAATCGTGTAAGTAGTTTTTTAGCTATTCCGCGAACACACAGACCGACGAAATTGAGAAGACATATTTTTCGGCATCTAGGGAACCCGAAACGTGAAGATCTGAATAAATCTCGGAGAGTGATTTTTTCACAATTACAATACTTCCCCTTTGCGAGGGAAGTAAAAAAGAATAATATAAATTTGTGAATAAGAATTATAGAAAAAACTGCGTATTTTAATTTTTTTTGAGAGGATTGACATAGATACCAAAAATACTTATGTTTGTTTTATATTATAACAGTATTTCTTTATATTATAACAATGAAGAAAGTGTGGCTTAGTCTCATTGCGCTTCGTGTTAAAACGGAGTGTTCAGCAAGTAACCCACTCTCTGGAGCATATAGGGGGTCAAAATAAACCTAGTTTGTCAAGGAACATAAGTTCCTAAAGTTCCCCTTAAGGGAAATACAAGGCCCCAAAGGGGTACCCAGCGACTTACCTTTTCGGCTCTGACTTTTTAACAGACTTGAGTAATTTAAGGAAAGTTTTATAAATTTTATGTGGGCCATAAAAGCTCTTAAAGCAATACTACAGTAAATGTTTTACATTGACAGAGGAGTCAGGAACGGACTTGCAACCAGTGAATTGGAAGGAGGTGTATTTTAGGACATGTGTTCATAGGACAAAAGAGGTACTATTTTAACCTTTAAAATCCACCATTTCGTGTTTTACCATAGACGCCCAGTATAAGCTATAAACCAAAAATATACTAATAAAATTTCATTAATTGCTGTTTCTTATTTATTTTGTCCGATTTTTCAATAGACAGTAATACCCGTATTCACTAATGAGGTTTAAATTTAGCCCACGTCTAATTTGACAGTTGCAGGCTTAAAATGACACAAGCAATAATTGTCACATTACAAAATAGCAGTTATATACGCAAAACATAAATGACGAACTAAGAGTTTTAATTGCTATGGCAGTTAGATCTGGCCTAACTCTTAAAACTTTTCAGTGAATACGGACAATTAGTAAAGATTATTTTTGGTTTGTAAGGTCAGTACATCACATATTTACAAATCAATCTTCTTCTGATTCATTAATTAAGCACTACAATGGTACCAAACATTCGTATTTCGAATAAATATCGTATCCGGTAATACGAGCAGATTCGCACCGGCAGAAAAAAAAATTCCGTGTGCCGGTACAAATCATGAGCGGTACGAATCTTTTTAGTCACAGTGACTGTATTATACGAACCCATAGGTACGTTGATTCGTACCACACACCTCTAACCAGAATCTCGAAAACGACTCTAATGATTTTGTCGCGCCGATGGTAACTTTTGTTCAGAAACAGAAAGGTTTGAGAACCAAAACATATTAGGGGATTTCACTGAAACCACTTTTTCATGAAATTTTTGTGTGGTTCTTTAAACGATTGTGTTTCTAAATATAAAAATAACACTCTAAGTAGAAAATATTATGTTTACAAAATGGTTAGTTGAGCGTCTTGTTCTCAAGAATCTCAGAAGGCCCTTTGTTAAAAAAATGATAAATAACAATGGTTACTTTCGTAAATATGAGGATAACCCGGTAACATTTTGATAAAAATCCAATATGGCAAAACAAAATGTTAAAAAAAATATTGCTAAAAAACTACTTATACAAATTATCTCAAATTTTGCACAAAAATCAAGTAATATGTAGAAAGAAAATACTAACGTTTGTGCTTCCTATTATTGTCAACGCTTTTTGATTGTAAAACGAACTTAGCCAATGGTGCTTAAACTTGGCAAAATATAAAAATACGTCCCTGAAGGGTGACTGGGCCTGACAATGAAGCCGTGGGGAAATTTTATTGGTCGATTGTTCACAAAGGTGGCAAAAAACCCAAAAATTCTGCTAGCAAACAAAATTTCCTAAAATTGAGCAAGATCTTTGTTTTTTGTTTTTAGTCTGAAAACTGACGTAAAATAGTTAATGCAGTTAAAGATTAATTTAATAGTGCGGTAATAGAACTATTTTCAGAAAAAAATACAATTATTAAAGAATCTTATTTAAAATCATTATATAGAACACAAGATAATAATTTAGGTTTATATAATCTTTCCTCGCAATGAGCAGAGAATGAGGGAATGAAATTGCTTTCGAGAACACCAAGTAAAGAAATTCTCTCGTCTACAATTTCCGGCTTCTAGAATAATACATACCCAGTTGAAAAAGAGATAAACTAATAGTTTGAGAGCTTGCAACAGGAAAATCAAGCAAGAAATTATTTAAAGACAATTATTTTATTGTCGTTTTTAAAAAGAGAAAATAATTCTGACGATACCGAACGATTGACTGATTAGAAAAAAAACATTTTTGATGATTTTTAGAAAAAATAATTTTTGGTGCATATTTTTTTTAATCTTAAAACCATCTCTTATATTAAATAAATAGCTTTCCATGGAATTGCAGATAAAACATGAGCTATAAATTCATATAGTTGAAATCGAAATGAGCCATTTTTAAATTTAAATTGAAAAAAAAAAACACTTCTCTGTCATTATAGACTAGTGTGCACTTGAACGTTAAATCGATTTTAAATCAATGCACTGATTCATACACTTCTCTTAAATCACCCGCTATTGTTGCAGATAGGTGGATAAACTTATACAAATATCATTTGGCTACACAACGGCACGGCCCGCTCTTTATTTGCGTTGTTAACCAAGTTCACACCTTAAAGGATATCCTTTATTTTGTCTACGGTTTAAACTAGACAAATATTTATAAAAACATATAACTGCATACCGCAAAATAAAATACTGTGTCCCAAGGAGATGCTGCAGTAAGTGGTTTTTCATCAATTCCCTCGTAATAGTTCTAATCGTAAAAAAATCACCCTCCGAGATTTTTTCAGATCTTTACGTTTCAGGGTCCCTAGATGCCGAAAAATATATCTGTCTGTTTGTCTGTCTGTCTGTCGGTCTGTCGGATCGCCTCATAGCTAAAAAACTACTTACCGATTTACTTCAAATTTTGGTCAAAAATTAATGGTCGTATGAGAATGACCTGGTAACATTTTGATGAACATCCAATATGGCAAAACAAAATGTTAAAAAAATGATTACTACAAAACTACTTATACAATTTATCTCAAATTTTGCACAAAAATCAAGTATTATGGAGGAAGATGGCGGGGCAAAATGGTAATTTAATAAAATATTTAAAAATTCAGCTTTACTTAAAGGGCCTGATTTGATTTCAAAATTATGTGCCATAAATAATTGTGGTATAAAGATGAACTAGTAAAACAGTGTTACTAATGCAAAATGGCGGAACAAATTGGCGGCTAAATGAAATATTTGTAATCGTGAAAAATCGCTGTCTCAGGTTTTACATACATGCAGAGTCTCTAGATGCCAAAAAATATGTTCTATTAAGTCCGTCGGTCCGTCTGTCGGTTTGTCTGTCTGTCTTTCAGTTCACGGCATAGCTTATAAACCACTTATACGCGATTGCCTTCAAATTTTTGAGTAAAAATTAAGGGTCATATGGGAATGTCCTGGTAACCTTTTTGGTAAAAATCCGTTATGGAAAAACAAAATGGCCGCCTAGAGAAATGTTAAAAAAATTATTACTAAAAAACTATTTACCAAATTTATCTTAAAATTTGCAAAAAGTATTAGGAATCAACTGGTAAAATTTTGGTATGGTACGAATTCAAGATGGCGAAACAAAATAGCCGTTAAGTATAATATTTGTAATCATGAAAAAATCATCTTCTCAAATTTTACATAGTTTTACGTTTTAGCGTCTCTAGATGCCAAAAAAATATGTTTTATGGATTCCGTCGCGTCGGTCCGTCTGTCTGGTTTGTCGGTCAGTTCACGGCATAGCTTAAAAAGTACTTAGCAAAGTGACTTCAAATTTTTGTTAGAAATTAAGGGTCATATGGGGATGACTTGGTAATATTTTGATAAAAATCCAATTGCCGGAATAAGATGGCAGCCTTGTAAACGTTAAAAAATGATTACTGAAAAAACTTACTTGTCCAAATTACCTAAAATTTTGCACAAAATATATAGGAAGGAACATTTTTGTATGAACATAAGATAAAATAAACAAAATGGCGGCCTTTTAAAATATTTAAAAAATCAGCCTGAAACCACTACTTATTAGATTGATTTCAAATTTTCTGCAAGCATTAAATGTGATAGCGGAACAAAACGGCAGCCAAATAATTTTTAATAAATCAACGTAAAAAAGATCTTATTCAACTAAACTGGTACGAATTCAACATGACGTAACAAAATGGCGGTACGTGTTACTGATCAATCGAAATGGTGACGAATAAAAATGTTTGAAGTCAGTATATATGTGATACTAAATGACTATATTCTAAACTACACTGGGTTACACTTCACTATTCCTAATAAAATAAAAGATTCATAACGAGGGTAAAGGAAATTAACTGATTTTTAATAATAAACTGCTCGTGAAAAAGAACAAGAAAAGATAGTAATTTTATTAACCAATACATTTTTTTCTTGAAAATTAATGCAAAATAACAAAGAAAGTTAGTCACCTAATTTAACTTACTTTATCAGTTTAATGCCATTTTTTGAGAAAAAAGTTACACCACGTGAGTATTTTTTTTTATTTTGCATTAATTTTGAAGCAAAAACTTTTTGGTAACTCAAATTTTACAAAGGTTAATTATTAAAGAAATTTCACATAGAATGCGGATTTACTCGTCACACAGTATCTTTTTCGAGACTCTATGCGATCCATAGAATAGAATTTGGGACACTCTGTACCTTATAGTAACATCTGTATGTATTTCAAAGTAAAACCTTTAATGAAAGTAGTCAAATCTTTGATAAGTTTTATACTTACACATGACCTTACCTAAATCGGACCCTCTTTTTGGATACTCTATATAAGTAAAAAGGCAACATTTAAATATTTTGTTAAAAGAGTAACACTAACAGTATAAATGTGACATAATCCAATTATTTAATTTGCACATTTTATCATTTTTGCCTAAGATTAGGTGTTTTTCCGAAAACGCCATTTATGTTCCAAGGCAGTGAACAAAAAATTGCAAAAAACTCTCATTTACTTGAGCTAGACTGTAAACATTAGTGTAAACGTACATTTACATTATTTAAAACATTTTATAAGCACATAATTTAGCGACCTTTATACAAAGATTTTTAATGTGGAGTTTTTTTTCAGAAATAAAAGAAAGAGGGAAATAAACTTGAAAAACGTAAAAAAGAACTAATATATATATATATATATATATATATATATATATATATCTTCCCTTTAATTGAATCGTTTACTTCTGTTTAAGTTAAATAACATCTCTCAAATTCAGAAAACAGAGTGATATGACAAAACTGAAAAAGAAAGGTATGGAAATGAGAGATCAAAGTTTCTATAGAACTATCTGTCTGGCTGCTTAAATAATTTGGCGCTTTCAAAAAAGGCAGGCTTGCTACAGACTTTGTTGCTCGATGATCTGGTAGACAAAACTATTTTATTGCTTTTTTTCGTTAAGAGAACACTTGGTAGATACTTTACTTCTTCCTTTGACGTAGGAGTAATCAGATTTGTGAACTATAGCTTATAGCTTTACACTAAACTCGCAAAACTGAGCATACTTTCAACAAAGCTTTCTCAAAACAAAACTGATATAGTTTTTAATTAATAATTATTCTTAAACTTCTAAACATTGATATAGGAAAATAAACAAAGTTGAATTTTCAATATGACTGAACCAACCTCTTGGTTATTTACTATTTTGTAACAGTGCCCTAAAAATACAAGTACTTGTGGTGTTTGACAACTATAGAGAGATATGGACTAAGGCTTCAAACATCAGTACAATACTTAATGCCGGCGAAAATCTTTCTTTGAGAAAATACGCGTTGTTGAATATTTTAATTTTTGCAATACCTTCTTTAAGACTCTGTACAACGTTAAAAAAAATTATTCCTTACCCCTTATTCTACAAGAAATATTTTTTAAAAATCTGAGAAACGTATTCAATTCGGTTAGAAAATGTCGAAATGACTAAAGTTGTTCTGCCTTTTCCGATATTATAATTATATGAATATATGGCGCATTCACCACATCGTCCAGAAAGATTTTTAAAGAAACACATATTGGTTTTATAGAGAAAATACGCAATAAAATACAAAAAATAGTGTTGAAAGGACTCGGTAACCAGACGATCATTTAAAAAAATCATGTAAACTAGTGCAGTATAACTCTGTCACGAATTGAAAAATGCTAGCTTAATGTTTTAAATATATAGACTAGTGGAGTACAACTCTGTCACGAACTAAAAATGCTAGCTTAATGTTTTAAATATATATACTAGATGTAAAAAAATCATTTGGTGAGCACTTTAGTTAACTGTAAATCGTGAATGATAAAATGTACTAAAAAGTCGAAATAAATAACAAAAGATTCTAAAATTCTGTGAAGTTGACTGAGAAGTAAGGACCGATGGACATGCTTTTAAGGGCAGCAGAGTGGTAGAAAAATAAATGTCTAAAGACTTTTCTGTGATATTTAAAAGTCAGTTTCCAAAACCAATAAAAACTGCCGATCAATTGCTACAGTTTTAAAGCAAATTGATTGTGGTTCAAAAGGCTATTTTATTAACTAAGAGAAGGTCATGTTAGAATTGTTACCTTTTAGACTACGTAATAATAACGGTTTTTGTGAAAATTCATGAGCCACAGAGTCCCAGGCCGGCTATTTACAGTCGTCACTTGCGTGGAAACCGATCGTTACACCTAGTCACGGTTTGGTAAACACAGTTCAACTATAAATAGCCGGCCTGGGTCTCTCCGAGCTTATTTAGTGTTCCGATCTCGTGAAGTAGATCCTTGAAGATGCCTCATGCAATCGAAGGCGAAACCTCGGAATTTTGACACGGTCAAATCCCAAGAACCATTATTTCTCAATTGACCACAGCCGTGAAAGCTTTTGTTCTATCTTTTATACTATTATTCATAATAAATGAGTTTTTTCGGAGAGATTTTATTTTTATTATACAGATCACAACTTATATAGTTTAATTCACAAATATTACCCAATACCCAAGGTAATGACCGATATTCATTGATGCCCATTTGTTAATTTATGGCGAAATAACTGTCAACTTAATATTTTGTTGAACCTCTTCGTTTTTTTAAGACATCAACGCATCTGAATGGCTTACTTATAATTAAATTATTTGTAAAATGTTAGGGAATGTTTTCTTATTTGCGCAAAATGGTTCAGCAAGCTCCCATGTTCATAAGTTCCGTTGCGGTGCCTTAAAGCAAGTTTTAACCACGACCATATGTGCTCGATTGGGTTACATTTGGGCGGTTTAGATGGCCATTCCATTTTATTTGTTGCATTTGTGTCCAAAGCATTGGTAACGATTTGACCTCTGTGGTGTCGAGCATTATTATCGACCAAAAGAAAATTATCGCCATAATTTTCTGCAACTGGAAAAATAGGTATAAGGCATCTATCCCTGTATGTATAACTTCTCCAAAGACATTTATGTCCCGTCCTCCAAACGGTTCACGAGGAGCCAGTCCCCTACCTTGAAGATAATCTGCTCTATTATTTTCTTGGAAAAGTATAGCAAAATTGAACTTTGATAACATCGTACAGGCGGGAGACACTTTCCTACGAATGGCCTTCGTTTACAAGCCTCACATCATTATAAACTTCTTTTGAAAAAAGAGGATTTCTAGCCATTTCAAAGTTTTTTAGTTCAAATGACATCTAAATAACTGTGAAAGATGCAATATGTACTTTAGGCTTTCATGGAAATCTACGTCATAGCTTTCTCCAAAATATTAATAATCTAAACAAAATCATGTGCTGCAGATTTTTTTTAATTTTTGTATAACTTGATTGATTCTAATAAGCAATATGTAGACATTTTATAATTATACGGCGTTGTTTAAAAACTAATGTTAAATTGGACATTCAATTAGAATCTGGCTTGATCACCGGAGGTTTTTTGTATATGCAGCTATTATAAAAACCATTTATTACCTACGTTATTATATTATTTGTAACTATACTAGGCACAAAAACTAAATTCAAAAATTAGGTCCGTCAATTGCAATAGCTACATTTATTCATTTTGTCTTGTTTTTTGATCACCCTATATTTTGTGTTTAGAGTAAAAGTTAGTTGCCTATCTATAAAAAAATATATTCAATATGAACAATTTAATTAGCTATAATAGTCATACTGAAAAATGTAGTAGGAAATACCTCAAATATATTTTCAAAAATTAAACAAATCCATTTATGCCGTATGGATAACGATTATAGTTTAAAAATGTAAATTACATTTTTTGAACAACCTTATAATTAATAATTAATTAATAATTATCTGACATCGTAAAACAACATATTTAAGATAAGAAAAATCTGCGGTATAAAAGTCATTTCGATTCACATATCTCTTTTTATTATATATTAGGTCGTCTATTCGTCGGTTTCGGATGTTGTAGATTTACTTAGCATATTAAAATCTTGATCCATCTTGTTCTTAGATTGTCTCAGATCGGAACTTCACCGATTTCTGGACGGTATAGCGTAAGTGTTTGATCTCATTATTACCTTGGAATTACGATTCGGTGGTTCACTTTGGTCATTTTCGTGGTCATCAGAAAAAAAGAAAATAAATGTATCTGAAAAAACTAAATACCAGATAATTTCGTTAATAAAGGAAACGTAACTCAAAATGCTTATGTCTAGAACGAGGAATTATCGTTATTATCGTTGTTTCAGATACCTGCAAATGATGAATGGCGTGCCGTAATTTTTATATTTCCAAAATATTTGGCAATATCCACATCGCTTGGGAGCACTGGATAGAAAGCATATTATAATACAATAATTTCTCAAAAGTTGATCAAAGTTCTTTAATTATACACATAACTTTAGTATTCCATTGCAAGCAGTGACTGATAGTGATTCTAATTTCTTATTTGCCGATGTCAGTACCCATGACGTATGAGCAAACAACGCTAATTTTCCCTACCTAGCAAAAAGTTGTTTCTGTGGCCGATCCTGCATTTGCATTATCAACAAAAAATAATGAAACTAAAACTGAAAATTGAAGTGTCTGGAAAACCTATGCAGTATTACTGCATAACTTTTTGAAGAAAAGTCGCCAGTCAAAAAATATTAACATGCTTTATACTAGACCAAATTTAAGAACAGCAACAAAATTGTCTAATGCCGCTGAGGCAAATTCCGAGACGATCGATAGAAAATGTAAGGGATATACGAGATGAATTTGCAAATTATATCGACTTACGTAAACATACGCAAAAAGTGTACCAATCTTGTAATAAATATAAATAAAAATGAATTTGCTTCATTTCACTTATCTTTGAGTTTAATTATTAATTATCATCTTTATTTGTACACTAGTCTCAAAAAACTGCCCATTAGTATATATGCAAACCAATTAGTTGTATATAACTCATCCGCCGTTGCACTAGTTTGCCTAAATTCTTTTATTTTTCTGCTATGTAACCTATAAGTGGAGATGAACGATTCCTTTTTTTTCAAATTCAGCAACTGTAAATTATCAGCATTTCCGTTTTTGTGTTACAAATTACGTGGATTCCTTAAAACCCTTTTCGTTTGATACAGCTCTATAAATTTCGAGACCAATTCATTTATCCAACACGGTGTCATTTTATATGTACTATTCACGCAGGAATCCAAATATTTACACGAAATGCACTTTATTATTTAAGACTTGAACTCTGAAGACTGGATGAGTAGAAATCAATGTGTGGCCGGCAAGACGAACAACGTTGCAAATCACTTTGATATTTTGTCATTTTCGCGTTGGTGCCAACGCCACTTCGTCCATCCACACATAGGACGGAGGCTGTTGGCCCCAATAGAACTATTTAAATATGGTTAAATTTAATTATCTTCAGCAATTGAGCAGCAGTTTAGTTCTTATTTTATAGTCTCATAAACCAAACTTTATGTAGAAGAAGTTTGCGGTTAAAAAAATTAGTAGGAAATATTATCACAATAGTTTATGACTGACAGAATAGTTAATATAGTCACATAACATCCACACACAAAGCAATTTGTATTAAGTAGTGATGAAAGATGAAAAGACTCTTTAGAGTTGAATTCAATTTAAAAGCGCGTTTTTTGCCTCAGATTTTTAGCTCTCTCCTCAACTTGAACTTGAATTTTAACAATTTTTTTATTCCTTTTCATGAATATAACAAAATAAAATCAAAGAGTTCTTTTCTAAGAGTAAGTAAATGTGTATTAGAGAGGATCGCTTCTGAATTGATATGATATTAACTCCATATTTCGCTATTAAGGCGCTGAATGTATGAAAGGAATAACATAAATGTGTGTCGTCTGCATACAATTTATAGATACCTTTGGCTGTTTAGGAAAAATACTTAGCTTTCACTTTTTATTAATTTAAACTTACCGCGAATAACATTAAAAATAACACCACTTATAGTGGGGAAAGAAATGTCAGAAATAACACAGTTGGGACAATAATTGATGGAACATATTGTGTTAATAAGTAGAGTGGACAAAAAGTATTTTTTTTTTCCACATTTTTTATGTGCTAACAGTCCATATTTTTAGCCTCGTCTTTCTGTCTCCATTCTATGTGTTGGAGAAACGTAATTGTGCTCATATGAGGGGGATTATTTATTTACGACTTTAAGTTATGAGGATACAGAAAGAGCCAATTAGAGTTTAGACCTCGACCAACGGTAGATTAAGGTGCGAGTTTCATAATTAATTTGAAAACAGCCTTTCCCTGTCTGACGACTTAGAACACTACTCGGCGTTCAGCGGCAACCTTTTATTTAAAATATTGTGAAGTGACCGAGTCCGTTTAAAAAAAGGTATATGTATTTCCTCATAACAAACTAACTATATTAGAACATTAAACAACTTGAATAAAGGGCAAAGGAGAAATAAATTAACTGCTGTGACAATGTAGGTATAGTCTACGAGCGCTAAGGAGAGAGGGCCGTGGCAGTTGTTGGTAAAACTACCTACATTTTGGCGGCCGTTTTGTTAAATTTTTTGTTGTATCTGAATTTCAAGATTTGTTTTGATCTGGTACACAGAAGGGGTTAGAACAAAATTAGTCTTTTTTATACGAGCCTTTCCAAAAGCAAAAAGTATTTAGAATTTAAGTCTATTTTAATGAAAGGGCTATTAAAAAAATAATTTCTAACATTTTTGATGTGAATTTGAAACATTTATCCCCTTACAATAACCTCGTTTTATAAAAAGACGATTTTTTAATTGTTTTGGCTTCCCTAAGGAAAACTTCAAAAATATTTTTGAAACTTTTGTCAATTTTACTTCAGGGACCTAATGAATAACTTTGAGATCGATTATATATTATTTATTATCTTAAATTGAAGTTTATCACCTGAATTATGTAACGGGTATTTTCCCTTTCTTTATTATTGATAGAGTGGCCTCGAAGCTGTAGATGATTGTTTAACTTCCTACAAATTTTAACCATAGGTCGATGAATTTTGTTTATTTTGTTAACTGAATTGTCTTAACGCAGAAATTCTTTTTAAAACAAATATCCTGCTATTATTAACATTTCAACAATAAAAATTATAAATTTCATATACAGGAAGGCTCAACACGAAAAATTTAAATTTTTTCTTTGTAATGGTAGCTACCCAAAAGGCTTATATGTAAAAGTTGTAGAATTCAAAAAGACACACAACTAAAAAAATCGGTAAACTTCCTTTACTCGGAACTTCATTTATAAATCTTTTTATTACGAATAGTGAAGTGTAACCCAACTTAGATCAATACATAGTCAGTTAGTAACACATATATACTGTCGTTTCAAACATTTTTATTGGCCGCGATTTTGTTCCACTATGTTCGATTCCTACCAATATTTCACCAATTTTTATCTATGTGATACATTTTTTTTGGACATAATTTAAAATAAATCCAATCAGCAGTATTTGCATTGACAAACACCGACACTTTGTTACGTCATATTAGATTCATACCAGTTTCTTCCTATATCACATTTAATTTTTCTGCCAAATTTGAAGTCAATCGAATAAGACGTTCATTTTTATTTATTTTATTTGGCCGCTATTTTGTTCTGCCATCTTGAATTCGTATCACAACTTTACGAAATTCTCTCTATGTCACCCTTAATACTTGCACAAAATATGAAATTAATCTATTAAGTAGTTTTTTCATGCTTTTTTAAATATTTTATGGGGCCGCCATTGTCTTTTTCTATCTTATATTCGTACCAAAACATTATATTATATTTTTTTTAGTAATAATTTTTTTTCGTCTCACTAGGCCCCCATCTTGTTCCAAAATATTAGATCTTTACCAAAATTTACTTGGTCATCTCCATATGACCCTTAATTTTTGACTAAAATTTGAAGTCACTCTGATAAGTGGTTTTTAAGCTATGCCGCGAACTGACAGACATACAGACAAACCGACAGACAGACCAACGAAAATGATAAAACATATTTTTTAGAATCTAGGAACGCTAAAACGATAAAGATATGTAAAACCTGAGAGGGTGATTTTTTTGTCGATTAAAAACATTTTATTTGACCACCGTTTTGTTCCGCTATCTTGAATTAGTACCACAATTCTACTAGTTCATCTTTATGCCACAATTAGTTACGGCGCATAATTTGAAACTAGCTCATTACATTGTTTCTTCAGGCTGAATTTTTGAATATTTTATTAAGCTGCCATTTTATTCCGTCATCTTGGATTGGTACCAAAATTTTACCAGTTACCATAATACTTGATTTTTGCGCAACATTTGGGATAGATAAATAAATAAACAGTTTTTAATATTATTTTTTTTAACTAGGCCGCCATTTTGTTTTGCCCTACTGGATTTTTACCAAAATGTTACCAGGTGGTCCCCATATGATCCTTAATTTTTGACAAAAATTTTAAGACAACCGGGGTAATTAGTTTCTATCTTCTAAACGCACTGATGGATCGGACTAATGTTTTTCTACCTCTAGCTTAATGTTATCCAAACCCAATTTCTAAATCAGATGACATACATTAAGTGTGATATATTATTGGGAGAGGGGAAAAAATATCTCATCTGTATTGTTACAAACTTCGCATGATAATATCGAAAGTGTTTTTGTACAAATATCTTGTGCTAGAGAGAGACATCTTTTTGGTTGTGTGTATCTGCCCCAAGATCTCCATTGAGCTTGTATGAAGATTACGTAAAATCTGTTGAGCTAATCTTAGACAATAATGAATTCACTTCTGTGTACTTGTGTGGGAACTTTAATCTACCCAATATCACCTGGGAGAATGATGAATTTGGATCAAGACTTGTGGGTTCTATAAGTGATAATGATAAAGTTGAATGCTTAGCTAATAGTTTTGCGTATCTAAATTTGTATCAGACTAATAGAATTGTGGCAATAATGTTCTTGATTTGCTTTTTGCCGATAAATGTTTCGATCAATGTTTTGATTGCTGATGCACTTTTATTAAAAGGTGACAGCTATCATCCAGCACTAATGTTTAATATAATATGTGATCTGCTGGCTGAATCTTTAGATTGTGATTATTATTTCTATCACTTTCGCAATGCATATTATATTTTTATAAATGAATTTCTTGGTAATTATGATTGGAATCTGTTAATAGAAAATAATAATTTAGATTACATGTTAGAAGTATTCTATAATATTTTAGAGAATTGCATTGACATTTTTGTTCCTAAACATAAGTGTAAACATCCAAAGTTTCCAAAATGGGTTCCAATGGAATTGAAAAAACTTATTATTCAAAAAACGTAGCTCACAAAAAATTGAAAGAAACAGGATCTCAGCAAGATTATACTATTTTTTTCCAATTTACGCAGTAAATGTAAAGATCTTCATTTATCCAGCTATAAAAAATATATAATTTACAAGAAACTTTAACTGACAGTAAGGGTTTTTGGAGGTATGTAAACGTAAATCCTTCGATTTACCTAATACTTGATATATGAAAATGCTTCTTCAGATAATTCTTACAGCATAGTAAATTACTTTGCTGATCATTTTAGTACTGTTTATACTCATAAGGATGTTAATGTCAGTAGTGCTGACGATAGGTGTAATGAATGTGTATGCATAAATGAATGTAATATTTCAATTTTTGATATATTTGAATACTTAAATAAATTAAATTAAAACTTATGTAACGGCCGAGATGAAATATCAAATATTTTCATTTATAACACGAGACTGATTATCACAGGTGTTAAAGATTATTTTTGATAAATCTTTGGGAGCGGGTCTCTTCCCAAATAAATGGAAAATATCTTATGTGACTCCTGTTTTTAAAAATGGAAATAGGTCTCTCGTCCAGATCTATAGAGTAAGCTTTAGTAACATCTAAGATTTCCTCTTCACTTAATAAGGTTTTGATTACTAAACAAGATTGATTTATACCTAAAAGATCAACAGTCACAAATTTGTTAACTTTTGAGGAATATCTATTGGATGCCTTAGAGAAGCGATGTCAGGTCGATGTGATATACACCGACTTCTCTAAGGCATTCGATAGGGTTAAACATAGTGTTTTGATTTCTAAAATTTCTAATGTATGAATTGGTGGTCATCTTTTGTCATGGCTTAAAAGTTTTGTTACTAATCGTAGACAGATAGTTAAGATTAATAATTGTTTATCTTCTGAAATAAAAATACCATCGCGTGTTCCACAAAATGGTCACTTGTCACCTTTCCTTTTTAATTGCTTTGTTAATAAAATTGTTAACTGCTTTTTGAATTGTGAGATCTTGTTATATGCAGATGACCTTAAAGTTTTTAACAAATGTCTTCTTTTGATGATTGCTTATTGATTCAAGAAAATTTAAGTAGATTGGTTGTTTGGTGTAAATCGAATAGCTTAGAACTTATCACAGACAAATGCAAGGTAATGCGTTTCTTCAGAAACAAACAGCCAATCGTTTATAAATATACCATTGGGATGAATAATTTGAAGGATGTTTCGATTGTTAAAGGTTTAGGAGTACATTTTGATCCTATTTTAAGTTTTAAATATCATTATGACTATATTATCAACAAAGCATTGAAACTTCTTGGTTTCATGAAGCGAAGTTTATCATTTTATCATTTACTGTTCACTCATAAGATCAATTCTCGAATATGCTAGCAATGTTTGGTCTCCTTATTACAGATGTCATAATTATTCTTTGGAGAAAGTAGAAAATAATAGATAATAGAAAATAATAGACATTAGATAAATTTAAAAGATACATGAAATGCAAGTGTATATATGTATTTTACCTGTGGTTATAGAATAAGCTTTTAAAATCTGTAAAATGGTAAAACCGTTAATAAACATTTATTTATTTATTTATTAATACAACAAAAAATACATTCCTATATTTGACGCCCGTTGGTGATTGGGGTCCAATGCCGAAACGAATTAAAAAGGTCTTTTAGTAGAGGAGAATGTAATTCCTACCAACCATTTAAAATTTTCCCTACTTCTTATTAATTCTGAGAACTTATAGGCGATCAGCAAGCATCGAATGAATATGAATCACCCTGTACGTAATGTTTTTAATAATTATATATTTTTAGGTATTTTGTATATATATTAAAATGATCTTTAGTGAAGTGGAAATTTTGCTTGCTCGTTTTAATAATATCTGCATCATTCTAAAAATATTATCAGTGACATTTAAACGCGGCCCATTGTGATCCGTCGTTAACTCTTTTACGCTTTATTTAATTATCATTCACGTGCAAGCAGAACAAATTGATCGAGGGGATTAATATAAAAGGGCCCTGAAAATAGTTATCAACAGCTAATAAAAGAGGATGGTATTCAAAAAATCATTATGACTGGCGAAGATATTTGGACGGACTGTCCATGACAGACTGCTAACCATAAATAAAACGAAATATTTCCGCTTGTTTAGTAACAATAAATGTTAATTAACAATAACTTTAAATATACTTTTGTTTCTTTCATCAGCATTTTTTCTACTTTGATAATTATACAGGTCCAGATCTAGGTTCGGGCTGCATTTTTATATTCTGTCAATCTTATGAGCGTTCGGAGCGGTTCGAACAGCCGTTTCATTAACGCCGCTAAAAAAAACGAACGGAATTCAAACGTCGCAAATGTTTTGGCACTGTGTTGATTTAAACTTTGTGATGTTTATGTTTGCTATAAAACCTTATTAACACATTTATTCAAGCAAAATAACGCCTAACAATTAACAATGTTCTATGAATTTATGTTTAAGTAACCAACTTTCATAAAATAAACCCTCACCCCTGACGTGACAACGCAATGCTTGGCAGAGGCGAAAACAGCAGACACATACACTTTTATTTGCCATAATAAAATCCGAATGTTTACTTAGCATGTTACCAATGGTCAATGGTTGTCGCGTCCTTTTATTCACTCTTACGTAAAATGGGAGAGATGCCGCTGGGGGAGAGACCACGTGATGTGTAAGAATATTTTTGATAAAAATGTTTTAGCTTAATTTAAAAATGTAATATGGCTAAGTAATTGGTAAAATTCTAATATTTTTTGTATTAAATAGTATGTTTTAAAGATCTACACGTATTTGTTAGGTTTTGATGTTAGGTTGGTTTTAGATAAAACGATGCGGCTTCTCTCCCTTTCTAATAGGATAGATGCTGTACCTTGTGGGTTGGACAGACGCCTCATGTAATAACGTGTGTATTGAATTTAATATAAAATATTCATGTTTTTTTACATAGGGTGGTTTGCAAGAAAATAGATGGGCAACCCGAATGCTAATCCAAGTACAGCTTGGACTGAAGAACAGCGCAAAAACCGTGGACTGGATTAAGTGTACAGAATATCTAAAGTGGTTTCACGAAAATCTCACTATATATTTAAACATGTATAATATATGTAAGCGCGAAGAAATGGGACAAACTAGATGTAGACCTCTCTTCCTTATTAATATACCACTGAGGCAACTGTCCCTTTGATAACAGGCGTCTCTCCTATATAAGGTGGAAGGGTAGCCATTTGTAGAGCTGTTTTCATTTTTTTTGTTACCTTAGAAAAAGAGTATATATTTTTTTATCCTTGTGATTATTACAATTGATTTTAAGTTATAACTATTATTTTTGACAATAACAAAAGCAGAAACAGAATATCTAGGAAATTATTTCGAAAAGTGCGGTAACTGTCCCACATTTTTTGTACTTGCATTTCCTTATTTCAGTTAGTGACTTCTATAATCCTCATGTTTCTCCTCTGTTAGAAATCTTTTCTTCAAAAACAAGATTTTTCTAGTTTATTTATAGCGTTCCTGTCAGTCTATCGGTTTATGCAAATAAGCCAAATCCAATCCTTCATCTTTAAACTATCTATTCTGGAGCGACATTAAGTTTTAGTTAGAGTAGACCCCTGTGAAGTCGATATCGTTCCCTCGCTAATTTTGTTGGATTAAGATTCGAGAAATTATTATTTCTGTATTATTACCATCTAACAAGATAAATATAGTAAAAATAGGAAACATTTTTGAATAAGCAAGTTTAAGGTGAAAGTTTTGGAAGAAAAGGAAAAAGAACAGCCAAATTTCAAAGTGTGAAAGTGAAAAGAGGTTTTTGGCAAGACAATAGTTTAAAACGGAACGATGGCATGATCGAAAAGCTCTAGGACGTCGAGCAGGTCGAAGTACATGTTCGGTGCAGAAAGATGTATACCAGTGTTCAAAATTGACTAGAGGTTCCTACCATTTAGTTAGACGCTTCAGGAACTTTATTGAGTAGTAGAATCCCAGAGTTTCATTTGAAAATGTGCTGTCGCTATTGTAGAGAAAAAGTCAATACAGAAGACACAATGAGGCACTTTGAAGAAGGCTAGCTACTGTACGATTAACCTGTCAAAAGAGAAATGAGGAATGGAGGAAAACAGTCAGAAACAATATTGATGGAGAATATCATCCTAAGCCTCAACGCGCATTATCATAAAGGCACGAACATCATTGGTATATGTTTATGGCCCCAGGACAGCAAAAGAACCGCGTACCAGATGAAGTGGCTTCACGAGGCTACCAGCAGAAAAAAGTCAGCAGGCATATCTCTACACTTCGTAAAACTTAAGCGATGCTCAACATGTGTCTTCGTTTTGCTGATGCTTGAGAGTACAAGAAGCATCAACAGAAGTATATAGTAACGCTTGACCAGAATTTTTTTGACTAAGGCTGTGAACATGGTCTCGCAGGTCACCGAAACCAATGTACTATCCCCAGTGACTGTCAGTTTAGAAGGGTTTTATCTTCTCGTGATTTATAATAGCGGTATTCTGAATATTTTTCTTCCAAAAAATTTCCCGCGATCAATTTTGAAATGCTTTCCTATAATGCCTTGAAATGTAGTGCTTGAATAAAAATAACCCAAAAAATATATACCCCGACGTAGGAGAGGAGGGCAATTGTTTTGACCGATATCTCGTTAGGTCTCTCATGACTCAAACTGACACTTTATTGCATACATTTACTGAATGGTGCTTGGCTCATACCCTTATTATGCCATTGTCAACTTAAAAAATATTATTACATATGTATTACGTTTTAGTTTTTAGTCGTTTAAAGTATATATCATACTCTACTGGGGGTAAGCCACTGAGTTGAATAACATTTTCATTATGCAAAAAATAATTTTATTGTTATGAAGATTTTCTTTACTTTGTTATATTTTGGAAGCAGGCTGGTATGTTAAAGGCTATAAAAAGAAATTCTCTTCTATATCCAGCATTCATAATTATTATAGTCCAAGAGCTGTTAAATATTTTTGGGTAGGTATGTGAGGCAACGGGAAACTTTGTGTATCATTTCTTTAGTAAAGTCTGAATACAAAATAGATAACCTGGACGAAGTGTTTTGGGGCACAGCTGACCCAATGGCGTATATAGACATTGCATCTTGAAGAGGGGGAAAGTTCTTTTCCTTGAAAAATTCACACGCAATTATTAGATTTGCATTTAAATTATCGGAGATTCAACTAATCTAAAAGGAAAACAAGAAATATCAACGTATATCTAATAATTTCCTATGAATTTTTCACAGGAAAGTTTAGAAAAACCCTCCCTAGAAGTAGAATCTGTTCTATTTAATCATTCAATTACGCTAAAAAACAGAAATCGCTTTATATTTTAATTCTATATGGTCCTTTTGCCCCAAGTTGAATCTCTGATAATTTTAATGCAAATCTAATAATTTCACGTGGAATTAAATTTTTTTATAATCCGTAAAACTGTACGAGATAGATTTTTTCCTGTAGTGGCAAGGCCACTATTAATTAATACTTTTGTCGACAAGTTTGGTTTTGAGAATGTAAAAGTAACTTTTTAAAGGGGCGTGTCAGGTTATTTGGTATAGGTGTGCTTGGTTTTTGCTTGAAAATGTGCTTTATTGGCAAAAGGTTGTAGGATATATTTTTTTTAAAAACCATAGTTCAAATTAACGAGATATAACTCCAAATTAGGACATACATTTTAATTCTGAAGAATGTATCTCAATAAGATTTTGCTCTAACTTCCAAATTAATGGTACTTTATTAGTGTATACTGTTTTTAAATTAAAAAAATGTTGGTCTATTTATCCTATTGGGCCACGTATGCTAGGATATATATATATATATATATATATATATATATATATATATATATATATATATATATATATATATATATATATATATATATATATATATATATATATATATATATATATATATATCGCATTGAAATAGCATAATATTATATACTTAATACCAAATTTAACAAGAGAAACAATTTTTTACGAAGCTTTAGGCTCTAGCTTAAAAAATACAAAAACTAATTCAATTTAAAAAACCGCATCCAATTTGCTTTATCTTAAATAGTTTTTGTGGAAAAAATTTAAATAAATTCCGCCTTATAATACACAAAATTTTGCAATTTTAGTTAGGAAATAAATTTTGAACAAACTTAGTTGTAATAAGAAATAAAGAAATACAATTTGATTTTAATATGTCCAGTCAAAGATCAGGAAAATTAGGAAGCAGGACATATTTTGTTTTAACTGTAGCTCTTTTGAATTTTTTATGATTTATT
This sequence comes from Kuschelorhynchus macadamiae, assembly GCA_030620095.1. NCBI lineage: Eukaryota > Metazoa > Arthropoda > Insecta > Coleoptera > Curculionidae > Kuschelorhynchus > Kuschelorhynchus macadamiae. The sequence goes on along the minus strand of JAUTXW010002888.1, from coordinate 320,744 downwards.
TTCTATAAATGATACTTTTTGAGATAAATCGATGGAAAACTATATTTAATTTTCTCCCACTGGCATCTCGTGTCAAAAGAAAGTAAAATCCCTCGAACAGTCGCAAATAAAATCCTTAGAAGTTATGACATCTCTTAACATTTAACACTAAAACACATCTTTCTTTTTTCTGAAGTTACTTTTCCCTGATGTTTTATATCTGATATTAAAGAGAAATTCGCTATTTCTTTAATAATTATATTGAGCATCGTGTTTTGTGTACGTAATGATAACAAATCAACTTCTAAATTGAGGACAAGTGTAGAAAGATTAAAAAGTTGACGCATTGTCCCAATTTTTTTAGATTCTGTCATATTTATGTATACATTACTAAATAACTATCTGCAGAACTAAACAGGATAATTTTTACTATCCCTGCTAAAAGAAAGGATTCGCAACGGGGAAAGAAAGTTTTTTAAATTAAAAATCGTAACGATTTAATAAACTGCTGATGTAACTTATTTTTTTTAATAAAAGTTTCTTTTTTTGACTCTTAACAATATTTTTTTAATTTTTATCTGATATTCAATGTTATACCATCTGCAATTGTATTACTTTTGTTAATAAAGGTAGGAAACAAACAGAAAAGCGAAACAGGTAGCAAAAAGCAAATCAACAGTAACATTTTGACTAAATATGCTACTAAAGCTCTAGTAGAGTTGAACCCCAAATACACGAATCAGTCAAATGAAATACTGGAAATGAGCTAATAGTCTGTGAAAAAAAGTTTGCCCAGCTCATTAGCAATCAAGGTCCTTTCGCAGTAGCCAGTTAAATCCATCAAATAACTTCGTGTGAAAATTCGACGGCAATTAAACAGCAGGCGACTGATGATCATGTCACAATTAAATTTCAGTGAATTCGAATTTTGCAAACGGGATAAATGGTCAGGACATAAACATGATGTTTTCAGATGCGGTGTTACAGTTACAGTACAAGCAATAATTATGTGTTAAAGAATTATATTTTAAATTAAATTCTGTGTCAACCCCTTTCAACAAGTTATTGCAAAATCAAAAATAAATTCATAAAATGATAAATTGATGCAGATATTCAATAACAAATAAACTATTGATAATTGTTGGAATACATTTTTTGAAATACTGTTTCTTAAGACGAATACTTCTGGTCTAGATAAAGCAAATCACACACTACTTAAAACACACTACCCACAATGCGTGTTGTAATGCATTAGCTCGATTCGTTAATGCGACTCAATATTTCATAAGTACCAACGAACTGGCGCATATATCGTGTTCGTGTTGCAGCAGTAGTACTGTAAAAGTATTGGCATGAGTGCGCAAAAATTTTGACTTAAATCTCAAAATAAATTAGGAAGAAGGCTTTCACACAATGAGAATATTTATAAATCGTCACTTCAAATCCCTTAATCGACTAATAGTAAGTAGAGGGCTTAACACTGAGCTTAAAGGCATGTGTTTTAAAACGGTAATGCATAAAAATGCTCATTTTTTACTGCTCAATCTGACCAAACCGCTAAACAACAAATTTGACGTTTAAGGAGGTTATTCGACGCAGAATTTAATGATCTTTCAGTTTGTTCAGAGTGCTCTATAACTCTCGATGCACTGTTTAGATGTTAAATTAAAAATTAAAAACTGAGAAAATTGCCAACATCTCGTGGATTTTTTGCTACCAAAAAATTAGCTTAGATTAGAAAACGTTGCAAACTTCTATTACTCTTATTTGAAATGCCCAGTACGAAATAAAATCATTTTTGTTTCGTACTGGGCCTACTTTTTTAGCCCAAGGTCAAATTCTAAACTACTTCATAACATAACGTCTAAAAACTTCAACAGGTTGGACTTTATAGAGGATATCGAAATTTCCAACGAACTAAAGAATAATGACTCATGTCTTAATACACAAGTCTCCCTCAATAGATCTTTCATCCCTCTACACCGCAGACTTTTGGACTAATTCCACCGCTCTATGATGAACCCAGACTTGAAGGCATTTACCCTGTCTGATTGATCCATTCTTCTTCCTCTCTTTATTAATATTCATTTAAGGAAACTTATATAACTTTCCGATCCACATCTCCTTACTCACTTATACCAGTTTCAAAATTCATAATTTTGAAAATAAATAAATTTAATTTTCAATTCAAGATACAAATTCTCTTTTCTCGCCACTTTGTTTACATAACACACATTTATCTAAAAACATCTTTAGTTGTGAATAAGATTGAAATATGTATATATGTTTTAATTTGTTCACCAATTTGTACAGAACCTCCATAAAATTGATTGTTCTAATTCCTATTTGACATTGCTCCTCTTTATTTAAACAATTTTAATGGAATAATAATACTTTTATTAAATCAAAATTAAATTTAAAAATTGTTTAAGTCATAATTCTATAAACAAGTTGGTTTCAACTCCGCTGAAGCCAACCCTGCTTCATCAATATGACCAACTTAAAATACTTGAGAAAAATTTTTCCCCTAATAGTTCCTTACTAGATTTGAATCTCTTGCAATTTATTTACAATATATACAAATATATTCAAATAATATAAAATATTTCCACGGCCTTCCACATTCAATTTGATTAATTTTCTAATTATTTTGGTTAAAATTAGCTTCTTCATTGACACTTCTTTTCCTACAGGTTTAAATTTTAAATATATTGATAGGTTGCCAACCTCACAGGGCTAATTTTCCTTGTAGGTTTAACCTTCAAGCTCTGTTATTTGAGACCACCACATTTCAGCCTTAACTGGAACGAAATGATAATTTAGGTCGCTAAAAGGGGGGTGATCCCTTGTTTTATAAAAGTTTTAAATGTGATTTGTTATATATTTGACATGTAACTTACAATTTAAATGTTTACTGTTTTTAACTGTTTGTGGTACTATATGGATTTACTTCCTGTGCACACTTGACTAAGTAAGTAGATCGCTTATTGAATTATTATTACAGATTGCTTCTTAATACAAATTATCTTCATAATTACTCTCTTTTACATAGTTTCTTTGTCCTTATTCAATTTCACTTCTACATTAGTAACTCTCTTCATAAAATACTTATCGAAAACTAAAGAAAGTGATTTCCTTCCTTTCAGGTGGCACTGATGATGGCGAAAGCCGAAAGCGCTTTGCTACGTTTTTAATACATTGATTTGCACGAAATACAAAGAAAAGATTTTCACAATTTATTTACCTCTACGTGCACACAGCCCTTCCCCTTTCAAAAATCATTTTCAGCTCTCTGGGAATTAATGGAAGGCAGGGCCCTTTGGTCTAATTTAACTCAGCTAAATTTTCCCACAATCGACTCAACTTTGTAAGACCTCAAAACTTTAGTCAACATAGACAATTTAATATTTCTCAAAATTTTGAACAATTCAAGACGAGATAATTTAAATAAAGTAGATCAAATGGATAATGAACAAAAGAGGAATATTATTTCCCAAGAACTGTATTGTATAGCCAAGAAGCAAATATTCTTCATCTGAACTTCTCAATAAGAAGAGTAAGTAAAACCTTTAAGATCACTTTTGCGACTAGATTTCTACAACCATTTAATGATAATTATTGCTGGAAACGCATTTTTGAAAAAGACTAATACAAATGGAATTATAAATCAACTCACAAAACTAGCACGTTAGTTTCATTCAAAATTTTATAATTTTATTTCTAAAGATGTTTAAATAACTTTTTTTACTTCACTCGTATTGAAATCGTATGAAATTTAAGGATCATATGGGGATGAAATAGTTACATTTTGGTAAAAACTAATATGTCGGAACAAAATGGCGGCCCCACAAAGTGTAAAAAAAATCATTATTAATGAACTACTTATCGAATGGACAAACAGAAACGTTTAAAATTTCAATACCAAAAAACTACTTATTCAATTGCACAATGTTAATTTTTAGCACGAAACAAAACAGGGTTCTAATATAATTTTTAAATATTCGGATTTGTATAAAGTTATTGCCAAATAATTGTATACATGGCGAAGGCAAATGGTTATTATAGACAAATAGCTTCTCCCTAAGCAAATGCTATCTGCTTGGGAAAATGGTCCTTTTCTATTTTGTGTGGCCAAATGACTAGACAAATGCTTTTTGACTAATGTAGGTTTGTGTAGGTTAACAAAAAAATGAGCACTACTTTATCAAATGGGCAGTATAGAAGAAACACTTCTTTTTGTAATGCGATTTTCTCGTATATAGGTACGAACGGAGGAAAAAATAATAAATTGACTCGAGCTGCTAACAGATTTTGAAAAAATAAGGACACACTAAAATCGTAAACACAGTAATATAACTTGCTATGTTAATAATGAGAAATCAACCGTCCGACGATCGGATAGACAATTATAATAATAATAAACTATTTTATTCATTTTGATTTAAATAATTCATCACAAAAGTGTATTATGTAGGAATCAACTGGTAAGATCTTGGTAAAAATACAAGATGGCGGAACAAAATGAACGGCTTAATAAAATATTTAGAAATTCAGCCTGAAAAAAATTACGTGATGAACTGATTTCAAATTGTGTGCCATAACTAATTGTAGTATAGAGATGAACTAGTAAAAGTGTTGTACTAATTCAAGATGGCGTAACAAAATGACGGTCTAATAAAACTCTTGTAATCTGAAAAATCATCCTAGCAGGTTTTTACATATCTTCGGTTTTTAGCGTCCCTATATGCCAAAAAATATGATTTTCAATTCCGTAGGTCCACCTGTCGCTTTGTCTGTCAGCTGGCGGCCAAATAGTTTTACTCATTAGATTGACTTCAAATTTTAATAAAAAATTAAGGCTCATATGGGATGACCTGGTAATATTTTGGTAAAAATTCAATATGCCGGGACAAGATGGCTGCCTAGTTAAACGTTAAAAAATTATTACTAAAAAACTAATTATCCCATTTATCTCAAATTTTGCAAATAGATAAAGTGTTCCATAAGGATGAACTTGTAATATTTTGGTATGAATATAAGATAGCAAAACAAATGGCGACCTAATAAAATATTTAAAAAACCACTTATTAGATTAATTTTAATTTGCAAGCATTAAGCCAAATAACACGTTAAAAAAAATAACGTAAAAAACGTATTAAAATGACTTTAAATTTTGGAGAAAAATTAAATATGATATAAGGATAAACTGGTGCGAGTTCAACATGATGTGTCAATCTAAAAACTACTTTTTGTATTAATTTTAAATTACGCCCAAAATCAAGTGTGACATAGGTAGAAACTGGTAAAGTATTGGTAGAGATGGCGTCCAATAAAAATGTTTGTTAAAACAGTATATATGTGTTCCTAAATAACTATGTACTGAATTAAACTGGTTCACACTTCACTATTCCTAATAAAAGGGAATATTCACAATGAGGAAAGTTCCGGGTAAAGGAAATTTAATGAGTTTTTTATATGTTGTAGTTCCTGATCTTTTGAACTAAATATATCATGAGTACGTCCTAATCGTACGAGCTATTTCGGATCTTTAGAGAAACTTCAACGAATAAGCAATATTTGACCGAGATGACTTCGATTTAACTCTTTTAAGATGGGTAAAATATATTTTGACAGAATTATGAACTGACATGTACAGCGTGTTCATGCATGGGGTTAATAGTAGGATCGAATGGACCAAAAATTAAATTTTCAGGAAAAAATTAATCTTTTTAAAAAAATCTGTTAATAAATATACTTCTCACTTTGAGAATACTTTAATTAGTACATTTTAGTCCGACATTACTTTATTTGTTATTTAAAAAAAAGCTACACAGAGCAGTTGTTTCAATTATTTTTAATATGTAATTCTTCGATATCTCGTTAGCTGTACGAACAGAAGAAAACTTAAAATAGGAAATATACATAGTAATTAAAAGCGTATTTTTGAAAGATATTTTTTATGTATACAGGCTGACCCAAGCATGCGGTATAGGCTGCAACGTAAATAGACCCCTATTTATTATATTATTTTACTACGTAATGTTAGTCGCATATATTATTACTTACAATATATCCAACGAATATTATAATGTTTAACTCAAAACATGTTACATTTTCTTTCATACATACACTATAATATTTATAAGACTAGTTGTATTTCTATTTTGTATTACTTAGTTTCTCTTCTATTTTACTATATTCTATTATTTTCCCTTCTGAATGTGAGGTCACTGACAAATAATTTCAATTATTTTAAAGATCATGTTATTTTAAGTAATTACAGTTTAATTGCGGTATCAGAAACATGGTTAACGGAAAATGTGTCGGATGATGATGTTGCTGTTGATAATTATCGCTTTATTAGACAGGACAGGCTTGGGCGAGGTGGGAGTGTTGGTATATACTGAGTTTGAGTTTACTGTTCTGATCAGAGAGTGCAGGGATGTTATGTTATATTTCTCTTAATTTGGGATCGATTAAACCCCAAAATATATCTTACAAATATAGAGCCCTTGATCATATAAACTTCACTAATTTCCAAACTGATTTAGAAAATTGCCCCTGGAATATCATTTATGACATGAGTACATCGATAATAAAGTACAGTTTCTCACAGAAGCCTTATTGAATATCTTTGATAGACATGCTCCCTTGAAAGTGGTTAATACTATTAAAAAGCCCTACTGCCCATGGATAACGGATAACATCAAATTTATGAAAAATCTTAGAAATCGAGCACTTAATGATTTTCGGCGCATAGACTCCCAGAACATTGGAACTACTACAAACAAATCAGAAATCTGGTCACCTTTTCTATAAGAGCTGAGAAAAAAAGCATACTTTAATCATAAATTGTTCTGCAAAAGATCAATGGAAGGAACTGAAGAGACTAAATATTTTAAATAAAAAAAAAATGTATTCCGGAAAATTTAAAACAGGTCGATCAACTCAATGCATTCTTTATACAAATCACTCAAAATAATATCTCTCCTAACCAGGCACTTATACATTTTTATACTAACAATCTACTATTAAACAAAACGTTTGAATTCCACACTGTCTCAGAAGAGTTTATATCTAAAATTATTCTTAAAATATAATCGAAAGCGTTTGGTGCGGATGACCTAAATATAACCCTTTCTGTTGTCCATTTATAATCCCCTACATCACACATATTATTAATAGTTGTATACAGAAATCTTGTAGCTAATGCTATAGCCCTGCCCAAAGTTAAAAATCCTACTTGAGTTTTGAGTTTGGACAACACCGATCTATTTCGATGCTGCCTACATTGTCTAAGGTTTTGGAAAAAGTTATGGAGACTCAAACTGTTTCCTTTGTGTCAAATAACTATAGAATACCAGAAAAACAATCGGGGTTTAGAGCTGGCTATAGCTGCTCTACAGCACTGTCGGATATAGTGGATGACCTGGTTAGAGCGCGTGATCAAAACAAGTCCTCTGTTCTCATATTGCTCGATTACACAAAAGCATTTGATATGTGGCATCATGGCACCTTATTGGCTGTTTTAAAATATTTAGGATTTAATGAAGCATCAATCTTACTTATATCGTTGTTTCTTTCCGACAGGGCCCAGTGTGTAATCCTCGATGGCGAACGATCAGAGGAGCGTGGTATTGAGGCAGGTCTCCCTCGAAGACCTGGGGCCTCGTCTTTACTGTATATACACATCCAAATTTATTACGTCTCTTGATCATTGCCAGTATCACTTATATGCCGACGATACCCAGCTTTATGCCTCGTTTAAGCCTGATGTAGCTGAAACTATAAATTTACAAATAAACAAGGACCTACATAATTTACTCTCTGTTTCTAATGATCATCTCTTAAAAATTAATCCAACTAAATCAGTGGCCTTGTTATTTTGTAATGAAAATATTCGAGTAATCTGTTGGAAACCATAAAACCAAAAGTGGGAGATAACTATATCTCTTTCAAAAATTCGGCTAAAAATTTAGGTTTGATAGTGGATAATAAACTAAAATTTAAGGACCATATTACTGCTTGTTTAAACAAAACCTATTCCATGTTAAAACTAATCTATTCTCATAGACATTATCTCTCTCAAAAGACCAAATCCATGCTATGCGAGACTCTTATTCTGTCCCACTTTAACTTCGCGGATAACATATACGGCCCTTTCTTAGACGCAGTGGACGTCAGACGAATCCAGAAATTACAAAATGGTTGCATCCGTTGATCTGCGGATTAAGATGCAGGCATAGAGTGTCGCATAAACTGGCCGGATTGGGTTGGCTTAATATGGTTCACCGTCGTACTTTGCACTCGGTCTGCTTTTTTTTACAAAATTCTTAAATTCAAATCTCCTTCATACCTTCACAGAAAACTTGTGTATCGAACAGATGTCCATAACTTGAATATACGCAGGCAGTATCTATTGACAGTACTGTCTCATAATAAAGAATTTTTCAAAAAATCATTTTCCTACCAAATTGCCTTTTTAACAAACAAATTTAAAAAGATTTCTCGTCTTCAGTTATTGCTTTTAAAAGAAATATGAAGCATGACTTATTTTTGCAACAAAATATTAATTTGACTAAGCAACTCTTAAAATCAGTGATGTCTTTTTCTATCTTTCTCTTTTCCTCTCTCTTATATATTGTTTATGTCTACTTTCGTTAACCTCTCTTACTTATTTTATATATTTAAATTTACCATATATTATTATAGTTAAGTTACTACTTACATTTAGTCTTTATTAGAATTAAATATTAGGATGTTGTATTTATATACATTTAGAATATTTTTAATATAGAAATACTGGCTACAATAGCACCCTCTTTTTAGAAGAAAGCTAAATAAGTAGCCCTTTATTCCTAAGTATTATTTTTACTTTTGTTATACAGTATGTGTTTTTTTGGAATAATAAACCTATTATTATTATTATTATATATATATATATATATATATATATATATATATATATATATATGTACATAATATTCTTTTATTTGACTTTACGAATATTTCTTTCTTTATAAAACAAACTGTATCGCAATATTTAATTGTTTATGTGAATTGACATTTGAAAATTGATATTTTGATACTGTAAAATATTTTATATATTAGTGTTTTTTTTTTAATCGAAAATAGCTATCGAGCTATACAAGTTCGGCACACTATAAAGTCCTGTCTTTTCAAACAGTTTTTCTTTGTAACAATTTTCCAAAATGGCACACATAAACTAAGTCCAACCTTTTGGTTTGAATTTTGGTTTTGTCCATTTAAATATATATTAATAATAATAATAATATTGATAATCATTATTTATATAGAGAACGAGGAACTGGAAGTCGCCAAGGTTTGACTATAGCCCGTCATTTTACCAAAATAAAACTAACATTTGCAACTATGCTAACCAAAAGCATTTTATATAGACAATAAAAAGACGTTTGACAGTGTACCACATTCCTGGCTCATAGATGTACTAGGAATATGCAAAATACACAATATGATCATTAATTTCCTGGCAACTATTGAACACCAGTGGAGAATGAACCTGAGGTTCTATAATGGCGATCAATCTCTTACCACCGGTGACATATACATCAATAGGGGAATTTACCAAGGAGACTCGTTAAATCCATTTTGGTTCTGCTTAGCGATGAACCCCCTCCCCACGTAGCTCAATAATACAGGACATGGCTTTAACATCAAAGTCAATAGAGACAACTCCCGAACAATATCCTACCTTCTGTATATGGATAATATTAAGCTCTATGGTAGAAACCATAACCAATTAAAAAAGTTTATTGACGTGATCCACCTTCTCGAAAGACATCTATAGGGAATTTAGAATAAAAAAATGTAAAGACTTAAACATCATAAAATGCAAAGTTATTAATGGTGATGTAGTCCTTCCGAATGGAGAAATAGTTCTAGCGATGAACCAAAGAAAGACCAACAAATACCTAAGGTTCCAACAAGCTAGACTGCACTAGGATAAATAAGGAAAATCAAGCTGAAAGATCAATACGTTCAAAGAGTGCGAGCTCTTCTGAAGATAGAATTGAACGCCGGAAATCTCATTACAGCAATTAACACTTATGCTGTGCCCGTGCTAACCTACAGTTTCGGAATCACTAATCAATCATGGACTAACACGAAGCTAGAAGGATTATAACAAACTACTCGCGTAATGATGACCAAGTTCAAGTCACACCATCCAAAGTCATCAACTCTCCGAATAACCTTATACCATGAAGAGAAGATGGAAGATCCCTTGTTGACTTGACCAATTCGCACTCCCGAGAGCTGCAAAACTTGAGAGATTTCTTGAAATCTTCCATGAAACTATGGTCCGTCATTTTACCAAAATAAAATTTACATTTACAACTATGCTACCCAAAAGCATTTTATAGACTATGAAAAAGCCTTTGACAGTGTACCATATTCCTGGCTCATAGACGTAACAGGAATATGCAAAATACACCATATGATCATCAATTTCCTGGCAACTATTGAACACCAGTGGAGAACGAACGTGAGGTTCTATAATGGTGATCAATCTCTTACCACCAGTGAGATATACATCAATAGGGGAATTTACCAAGGAGACTCGTTAAATCCATTTTGGTTCTGCTTAGCGATGAACCCCCTCTCCACGCTGCTCAACAATAGAGGACATGGCTTTAACATCAACGCCAATAGAGACAACTCAAGAACAATATCCCCATCTTCTGTATATGGATGATATTAAGCTCTATGGTGGAAACCATAACCAACTAAAAAAGTTTATTGACGTGATATACACCTTCTCGAAAGACATCTATAGGGAATTTGGAATAAAAAAATGTAAAGACTTAAAACATCGTAAAGTCATTAATGGTGATGTAGCCCTACCGAACGGAGAAATAGTTTTAGCGATGATCTAAAGAGAGACCAACAAATGGACTAACACGGAGCTAGAAGGACTACAATAAACTACTCGCATAATGATGACAAAGTTCAAGGCACGCCAGCCAAGGTCATCAACTCTCCGAATAACCTTATACCACGAAGAGAAGATGGAAGATCCCTTGTTGACTTGACCAATTCGCACTCCCGAGAGCTGCAAAACTTGAGAGATTTCTTCATCAACATTGCACAAACATCAAGCCTCCACCGCATAGTGACCCTAAGCGACAACTCATACTTTCCACTTAATCTCGCAAGTGACAACATCATCCTAAAGTCACTTTTAGACCTCGACAAGCAAGAACAGTGGGCTCAAATGGCACTGCACGGCCGACATCACAATGACTTGAATTAGCCACACATAGGTAAGGAAACATCCAACAGGTGGCTGAAGGGTGGACAACTATTCCCAGAGACAGAAGAATTTGTGATGACAATACAGGACCAAGTTATTAATACACGAAATTACACAAAATTTATTATCATAGACCGGTCCGTTGAATCCGATAAGTGTAGAAAATGTAACGAGACATCAGAGACTATACAGCATATAACATCTGGCTGCACTTACCTAGTAAACACGGACTATCTCCAGCGACATAACCATGTGTGTAACATCATACACTAGAAGCTTGCAAATAATTACGGGCTCCTGAACACCTTTGTGTCCTATTGTAAATACCAACAGTTCAGTGCTTGAGAATAATGCCTTCAAACTGTACTATGACCGGGCAATTATCACAGATAGACGGGTCACGAATAATCCGCTTAATGTGGTACTGTTAAATAAGGAAATAAAGACAGCTTATTTGGTAGATGTCACTGTGCCTAACAATAACAACGTGTTGGGTAAATATCAAGAGGAAAAAGCCAAATATGCGAAGCTGGCCATTGACATACAGCAGATGTGGCGACATAATAAGATTCATGTGATACCGATCATCGTATCATCAATCAGACTAGTTTCAAAAACGCTAGAAAATAACCTGGAAATTATAGGACTTCATACTAACACCATCGACATCCAGAAGGCAGTCCTGCTCAGTACTTGCCACATAGCGAGAAAATTCTTACAGAACAACACATAGAACTAATAAAAACCAGCCCACTCCTTTTGATGCATGCATCCGAGATGGGCTTGGAACCCAACATTTGTTGAGAAATTGATTGCAAATTTAGGTAATAGTAATAACAGTAATAATAAGCATAATAATACCAATTACTTTTGATATTTGAATTATTCTTACATTAAGAGCTGGTGAAATTTAAAAGTCAAATAATACTCCACCAAATATTAATAATTTATCGCAGCTTCTTTTTATACCCCTTCTGTACACTTAATAACTTATTTGTTTTTAGATTTCTTCTCTTGAACATCGAGTCGCGTTTAAAAATTACCATGATTCTTTTGCGTTATATATGATTCAGTTTATAATTAAAATTGAATCTTAAACAATTTTAAGACATTTAGGCACTTACCTATGTAAAATTAAAAATAATGTTCCCATATTAATGTATATCGTATTTTTATTAACCAGCTCTATGATAGTATAAGTATTTATAAATTCGGAATTTTCAAACCGCAATCACAGGAGTGAAAAAAATGCTTGAGTTACATGTAATATTTTTTCTACGATCATGTTATTTTACAAAAAAGAGTGGAAATATATATATATATATATATATATATATATATATATATATATACATATGTATTTATATATATATATATATATTTATATATATATATATATATATATATATATATATATATATATATATATATATATATATATATATATATATATATATATATATATATATATATATATATATATATATATATATATATATATATATATATATATATATATATATACATATATATACATATATATACAAATATATATATATATATATATATAAATATAAATATATATATATATATATATATATATATACATATATATATACGTGTTGATTTTTACTCCTTCACGGATGGAAAAATACAATGTGTTTTCATTCCGGGTGTACATCCGTTCACTACTGTCGTTCTGAAAAGAACAGTTTTGCTGACGTTTCGCCAAAATCACATTTGGCATTTTCGAAGCTTTCTTTCTCGCGTCCGAATAGAGACTCTATTCGGACTCTATTCTCTGAGTCTCTATTCGGACGCGAGAAAGAAAGCCTCGAAAATGCCAAATGTGACCCCGGCGAAACGTCAGCAAAACTGTCCCTTCCAGAACGACAGCAGTGAACGGATGCACACCCGGAACGAAAACACACTGCATCCCTCCATCCGCGAAGGAGCAAAAATCAACACATAC